>JAQGBW010000350.1:0-45734 GCA_034698625.1 Julus scanicus | reverse complement strand
AGGGAACTCGGTTTAAAATTCCAAGAAAATAAGAAAAGAAAAAAGGGGCTTATACTGTAAGGTAGGGAAGGGGTTTGCAACTAAGGCCGCCTAGGCAGCAGTAGGGGGTAAGGGTTTTCCAAACTTTTATTTATCACAAGTTTAAAAAAAATGTTGAAAAACAAATTATCTTTTTCTTTAAAAAGAAGAATACTATGTAAAACATAAAACCATGTTCTTTGTTTAAATGAAGGATAAATGCTCCTTTTTAAAAAAATAAATAATCGGTTTTGTAACTAAGGTTAAAATAGGAATATTTTTCAAATTCTAACCTTGTGTAAATGAAATAGTCAGTACTTTGTGGACGTCTCAACGAACAATTGTCATACTTTTAGGATTTATAGTCCGTGATAAAATTCAAGGCTCCAACATGAAATAAATTAGAATCCCGCCACTCGACCCATTTCTGCAAAATGGACGTGGGTCAGCAATGGGCTCAAATATTCAGAAAACCCGTTTCGTTAAAGGTATAGAAAAACGGTTAACAATAGGGCAGACATCGTTTTTGCATAATAGCAGAACGCAAAACCTGGACAATGTGTCGAGAGAAGGAACGGACTAAAGTCGATAAAAATCAACCCTTGGCGCTGTTTCAAAGCAAAATGACCAACTGGAATGCTAACCCTTGGGTCGTTCACCAAAAGATACTGGATAAGATATTAGCATAATTTTCTATTTTTCCCCACTGCCCTTTTTTTTTCCCATGCCCTACTCTGTAGTTGCCCTAACCTTTCTGCAGCAACTTGCAAGTAGTTTCAAGTGTCCAGACTGAAACATCAGGGAAGAGACAAGTCTGTTGAAGTTACCCATACAGACAGGTTGTTTTGTCTATGATCCCTGACACACTTTGTAACAATTGTTGGTTTTGGTGAATATAGAAAAGAATTTTCCAACAATTTTAAAATGTTTATTATGGTTTCCAGAACAATTATCAAAGGAATTATACATTCCTGTATTACAGTAGTGATAACATAGTTTTACAAATAACTCGGCCTTTAGGTATAGCATTGTTTTGAAAATGTTTAGACAATTTGAAAATAACTATCACACCTCTGTAACACCAATTGTGAATAAATCCTATGAATGTTAAATATTTTCCATATTGCCCTTATTGAAATTTTGCAAACTTTTCAGGGTCGAGATGGTGAAGGGTTTTAACCAAAAATTGCAAACACGTCCTCATTATTTTATAGCAGCGTTGGGCAGTGATTGAGTAAATTGAATGAATTTGAGTAACGAGTGAAAGAATACCGAGTACAAAGAATAATTGAAGTACCAAAATGTACTCAATAGGAATGAGTAAAAAAGTAATTGAATGCAACTGTACTCAAAACTTATCAGTACAATGCACTCGATTATAAAAATGTACTGACGATGTGTGGTTCCAAATGTCCTGAGTATTAACGTAATCTGAAATTATGAGTACCAATGTAATCGAGTGTGAATAGAAATTCTTTACTACATTGAGTACATTAAATCATTTGAGTAACGAAAATGAATACCTTAACAAGAGGGTCATCCTAAAGGTTAATGTATCATTATTATTATTATATGCAGTTTTTTTTCATTTAATTATTGACATCTTGTTCACATGATCAAGTCTTTCATTTTAATTACTTGTACTCTACTCATTGTGGCGTACGATTCCAATATACTCGTAATCAGTACTCCTAGCTGATCATGAGTACAATTTGCCCAAGTCTGATTACTCATTTCATGACAACTGATTACATGTACTCTACTCTCATACTATGGAGTACATATCATGATTCCACTGCAATCGTAATCAGTACTCCTACTCATGAGTACAATTTGTGCAAAATGACATACACTACAGACAGTTAATTGAGAACATTTTCCATTGCTGGATTAAGATAATTAAAATACTTTAATCTTGATTACTGTAATCACCAGACAATCTAATTTACGATCTTGCAAATTGCCCTGTTCTCATTTAGTAAAATAATCATCGGATCATAAAAATGAGGATGTTCATTTTTTAGTATGATTTGAACGCCCAGCTAACACTTTTTGTCATCATGTTCAAACTTCCGTTCTCTCGCCCAAAAGGAGAAGAGAGGGTTAGATAAAAAATTCGACTATAATTTGCCATTATTTAAGTATTAACTCGCATCCTCTTATTATAAATACAGGATAGGACAAAAGTGCACGATACGTCAAGCACAAATCCTTACCTGTGGACTTTTAACAACAATTCTTTTCGATATGCAAAATAATAAACTAAAAATACGCAAAATAATTAAATACAAAAAAGTTTATTTATTGGTATGAATTACACATTTCAAAAATGTTAAACGACAAGTCGATAAGTGATGTAACGCCCGGCTGTTTCACTACTGCGGATAATTTTTACAACCTAAAAAGAATAAGATATTAATTAATTTAAACATTAATTAAAATAGTCTTCAATTTTGTACCCATAAAACTTACCTGTCCTCGTTTTAGGCCATAATATCTTGCCACAGGATCTCCAGATTGAATTCTCATTAGCTGACTTTCCTTAAGCTTGCTAAAGTACAAAGTTAAAGATTTCTAACCAGAAATGAATTTTAAACTTCCCTGACATCTCCAATTTTGAAAGCAACATGCAACAAATGAACTCCTGCAACTCAAATCTATTGGCTTTTGTGATAATTAATAATTGTCTATGAGAACACGATAAATTTTCCTAACTTTTGCAAAATACATCACATTTCCCTTCTTATTTAATTTCCCTGATAATTCCTGGTTTTTCCAGGTTTGAATTTTAAAACTTAAAAACAGTTTACAAAAGGATACTATCGTGACAAAAGTTCCTGCTTCTCCTCTGGTGTCAACACGATGTGATCTGGAACCAGCTGGAAATAAGGTAATTTTATTCGAGTACATATTTATAGAGCTTTGATTATGATATGAAGAAAATATATACTCTCATGTAAGATGAAAACGCCTTTTCTGAAAGTGCTTTTCAGCTGTAAGTGCACTATCAAAATTAGCTTAACGGAATACGTGATGCAGCTTTTTAAAGTATATATTAATGCTGCAACACACAACTGAAGCTGATGCAGGCTGTTATTGACCTGATTCCAATTCAATTTTAAACTTGAATCCGTAGATGACATAATATTGTTCGATATGCAAATGTATTGTCAAAGGATCACACCTGAACATTAGCAGAAAAAGTGTGGATGCTTGGGGGGATAGAATCCATAATCTTGGGGAGGACTGTTGTGGAAATATATTTAGGACATATTTTATATAGGGCCGGTAGAACCGAGAATTGGCCCAGGTGAAGTAGTAGATTGCCTTAGGATATATCTCCAAGATCCCCATCCATATACATTGGAACCTCGGTTTACGAACTTAATCCGTTCCTCGACCCTGTTCGTGAACCGAAAAGTTCGTAAACGAATCAATTTTTTCCATTGCAATTATTGGAAATCCAAATAATGCGTTCTTTGACTTACAATTTTTTTTTTCAACATGTTATGGCATATGTGTGGAAATAATACAGAAAGGAAATGGATATAACAGGAAAGCAATTTGATATATACATCCATGATTTCCAACATTATAGGAAATAAAGACACCCACGTGGTGTCGTCATGCTGACGTTGCTGTGAATTAAGTTCATTTGCAGATTCTGTTTAAGAAATTTACTTTTAACAAACATTGTTTCCATTAGGAAAATTTGTATTATTATACTCGATCCACTCTGTTGTTAATTATATGATTTAAGCTCAAATCAACGTCATTAATTGATTGTCATCCATTCCATCTGCAAAATTGGCGAGGATAAAACGAGAGACGAACTTTTGCCATATTTGCAATTGAGGCTATATCTTTGAAACTAACATCGATTTTAATTTAAATCCTTGGAAATTATAACATTATTGATGTTACCTGTATTTAGAAAAACTTATTAGTAACAAAGATAATCTGCTGAAACTAGTAAAATAATTGCAGAAACTCGGATCTCTGATTGGTGTCCAGAGAAAGGTGTTTTCGTAAAACGAAACAACATGGGGGGTTCGTAAACAGAGACATTCATAAACCGAGGTTCCACTATATACGGCCTTGGACTATCTGCCAACTTTTGTGCAAGACATCCAAAACCGACAAGTTTTTTGGACCAGTAGACAGTTAGCTGTCCTACTGGAACAAAGTGTCCCCACTAAGATTTTCTGAAAGCTCTCTCTATTCAAGGTAAGAGTCAATTAACCGGAATAAAGTATCTATGGCAACGACCTTCTTTGGAGAGAAAAAAAAAATCCTCGGATTTTCTGCATTACGAAGAGGGTCTTCTTTCTCTCCGTATATAATGCCAATAAAAGTATTGTGTCATCTTAGAAGTCGAGAAAAAGGTGACAGAAATCCATCTGGCACCACGTCAATAGCTATCCCACTTAATACCTGCAAATTGATTTTGAAAATGTCGAACAATGCTAATGTGTAGAACTATATTTCACGATAGTGCATTAAACTAGTTCTGAGTATAATACGCGGGGAGATTTAATTAACAACGGCAGTTGAAGGTGATGCATCTTGAAAGGTCCATGGAATCTACAAGCCAATCAACAGTGTCAAAAAATGTGCCTAGATCCATCCACGTGTTCCATGGTAACAAACTAAGGCTAAGAAAAACGCAGAAGGACCCTCAATAAATACAACAGAAAACGATGACGAATCACTCCTCGTTAAAACATCCAATTTGGGTTACCAGGTGCCCAAGGCCTTTAATATTGAAAACTTATTTTGGGTGTCTGCGTGATGCAGTCAATGGGTATCCTAGGATGTCACCTACTTATTGGTAGCACAATACCCGATAAATAATAATGGACTAATTAGCATCCAAACCTGACTTGGTTAGTTACAGCTCCACTGCACACGACTTAAGGGGAGATCCATAAATTACGTCACACTTTTTTGTCTCTTTTTGAACACCCCCACCCCTTTGTCACAATTGTCACAAATTTTACTACACCCCATCCATAATGATGTCACAACCATTTGATTAACCCAATTATTTTTTAATAATTCTATATTCTTTTATAATTTGATCGGGAAGAAAGTTTTTAGTCACTACAGGACCAAAATCTGTTTTCCCCGACTACTATTTAAAATTTCAAATTTAAAAAAAATTTAAAAAAAAATTTACCGCATATTTTTTACCGTTTGAAATAAATTTTTATTGTGTGATGTCACATTACCGAATCACCCCCCAACCCCTTGGTGTGACATAATTTTTGAACGGCCCCTAAGTTGAAAGCCAAAGATGTTGTGTTACAGTGTAGTTCAATGGAAGTTACAACAAGCAATGGTATCAATGTGAAGGTTGTGACACAGTATTAATGTTTTGTGAAGATTACAGCATAAATAATGTGATCAAGTCTGAAAATCCGTTAAAGTGTGTGGAAGTTTTGAAAAGCTTGCCCCTATATGGCAGCAATGACACATCGAGTAATCCTGTCAATATAATTACCAGACACCAATAACCATCCATAAGGATTTGTACCATATTTCTTCCACAACGTTACCCCTATGATGTCATTATTTAAAGCATACTTATATTAGTGGAGGGTTTGGACTCTATGATGGGCGATCCTATTTTCATCAAAGGGCCACCAGGTCAGCTGATCCTAAACTCTGGGTTGGCCAAAATCCAGTGATACCATAAAGGTCGTCCCCGAAAATCCTTCAAAAATTGACTTCCATCCCCCCCCTCACCCCATGTCCACATGGTGTCCATTTTACCCAGACTCATACCCTCATAGACGTTTTTAATTTTTTGAAATAGTAGGGTGTCCAGGAAATTTCTTGGATGACCATCCTTGAACATATGCCAAAACAATTTGAATTTAAAAAATATCAAATTTTACACAAAAATCACGCTTTACTTACCTCATGTTCAGTGATGTTAATCAAAAGTTCGCACTCAAGGAATTGTTCCAAGTTGTATTTTGGAGCCATGTCAACCAAAGCCTGTCAAATCATTCAGTATATAACTCATCTAATATCATATATGCAAGCATTTTATACACGCAATTTTAATAAAATTCTCACCTGCTTAGCCGATGGAGTCATGCCAACTTGTACGACAATAATGGCTCTTGAGATGCTCTCTTCCTGCATTCTTTGACAGTAGGTCTTAATAGTTTTTATACCAATTTTAGGTTCATCAGGAAAAAACACGAACATCTGATCTAAAAACAAAAACCCACAGCGTTAACCTTAAAATTGATTACATTTACAGGTAATTTCTGGAAATTTTCATTTCCAGAAATTATAAAATACAACAAAATGATATTTTCATAACTATGAAACATATTGAAAGTGGTGTAAATTTTACGATCAAAAAACACCACCGGTCTTGGCACACTCTAGCCTAAAATAACTTGTCAAAAATAACACCACTATCATAAAAATTAGTGCTATTTTGTATAAAATTCCCCTTCTATACAGGTATATCCTAATGATAGGTGCAAATATCACTCAGCTAAACAACAATAAAAAATACTGTGAACGTGATGACCTATTCTTCAAAGCCTAGTGTACAATTTGCACTTACATTATGACAAGTTATTCAAATTTCATTTGTAACTTTGTATACAAGAGAAAACATTGAGGGGGGTGAAATTCACAAAAAAAAGCATTACAAATTTAAATATTTTGTAATCTAAACGCGTTTCAAAACCTGTGTTTAACATATTATGACAGCTCAAGTAAAACAACATTTTAACGAGGTATTCTAATTTTTAGATATTTACCAGAATACCCCATAATTCCTGGTTGTTTTTCACATCAGATTCCTCCCCCACACACAACACAATAATTACCTTCTACACCACACTTTTTTTTTTAAAAAAACCGAATGAATACATTTACATCATTCGCACTTATGCCAACATATTATAGAAATTACACGAGAGAAAGATAGTTGGATAACACAGGCAGCATCGCATTTTTTTTGTTACTTACTTATGAAACGAGGCCACGCTTTTATCAATACTGTAAAATTGCATGAAAAAAGGCTAAAAAATTCCACCCAAATGGCAATGGGATTTTTGGAGCTCCCAACCAACATGCACGAGTTTCTCCCTCGCATCATTTGGGTTTAGCATTTTTGTTGCAACTATGACCGGCATACTAAATTATTTCAAGAATCCCTATACGTCTTGAGCTGGAAGACTATGTATATATGGCGGTTCTCATTCAATTGAAAATCGATGTTACAAAGGTTCCTATAGCCAAGGGGCTAGATATAGAACCCATGAGCTGCACCGCCAGCAGTGTCCACCCATGTCCAGGTCAGTTAAGCAGCAGGGATTAATCGAGTGCATGTTAATCAGGGCGTCCCGCCTGTTTTAATGAATCTGAGCGATGAGTCAGGCCAATTGTTCAGGACTCTTCCTCCCTTTTTTCTTCTTCTCCCAAAAGCACTTGCCACCATTTTCAAAATTTCCACTATCGCCAAGTTGTGTTTGGGTCCATCGTTTCCCTCTCTGAAAACTGGCCTCTTGCCTGCCATTTGCATGCATTATATAAGCCATAAAATAAGTAGCAAACGGCCATTTTGGGCTTCAAGATAGAGCCCGCTTCACCTCCATCCGCAGATTATGTGAAATAAATTATGGCAAATTAGCGAGTTATATATCTTAATACTCTATAACGCTGGAGAGGAGTAGTTCCTGATGTGGGCCAGAACTTTGCATGGATAAATCCACGACGACCGAAGCATGTCATATATACAGTAGAACCTGTCTAAAAGCATACTCTTGGGGCCGGTGAAAACTATGCTTTTAGACAGGTTCATTTACACACGCGAGTCCCAAGTCGGGACCGGCACATTTTATGCTTTTAAAGAGGTTATTCATTTACACAGAATGCATTTAGACAGATTCTACTGCATGTATAAAAACCTGCATGACCACATATATGGCGTTTTATATCCGAGTGCATGGATTTAGATAGAACTTAATTTAGATTTTTGCACATAAATTAAAATATAAAGGTGGGTATCCACCAAACGAAACATTAGAGAAACATAAACATACAAACATTGATGTGTCCAGAAGTGTTTGTCAACATGTGTGGAAAACCTCCGTTTTTTCCCCACATTTCGATGTTTCTCGATATTTCGTAGCGATCACTAAAGAGGCAGTCCGGATCAAAGGAACAAATGTTTCTCAAATGTTTCGTGACGTAGTTAATGACGTAGAGCATTGAACCATGTAGTTTTCATTTTGAAATATGCCAATCTCCGCCTTGTTTCTCTAAATGTGTCATAGGAGTGTACACTTGTGTTTTTTGTTCTTTTTTGACACAATTTGCAACACATGTTTGGAAAAGCATGCTGAAAACATTGTTTTAGTGTTTTTTGTGTATGTTTGATGTTTATGTTTCTTTTGGTGGATACTTAGCTTTAGACGACGTACAACTAGCCGTCATGCCGCTCCAACATGATGAAGGACCTGCACTTCCGGTGTACCATGTACATGGTCACATTCCTCATGCAGTATTTAAGGACAATCATGTCAAATACGGGTGTAAATCTTCACTTTCTGATACGTCCACATATGGCATTTCCCATATTCCAACTATCGAATTCTGGATTTTGAAAAGCTTACTAAATGGCTACTATAAGGAAGACTTGAAAAAGCTTTAGCATATGTGGCTTTAAATCACGTTAAAAATAATTTATAAAAACAATAACCCGTTCGTATGTTTCCTTTCCCTCTAGCTGTCATATCCTCCAGCAAGAATATTGGTTCAAATATGGCGTCCAAAAATAAAAGATCCATATAGTCTATAGTGAAATCGAGGTTTATCGCAGCTAGGCCCCATTGTGTGCACAAAGGGGGCCGTGGGGCTTAAGCATGCTGGGGAATATCGAGCAGGGATCATGAACGGCCCTCTTCGGGGCATTTTAATGATCGTGTGATTCACGTTCATAATGTGGTTAGCTTTAAACCGTGACATTAGACGGAAGCTCTGCCGCGCCACTGGCGGCGTAGAAGAAAAGTACCATCACCGGGGTCCCTTCCATGTTGGGTATCAGTCCCCACCACGTGACTCATCCTTTTCGGATGGCAAGAGCGCTTTATTCCGAGCCCTTGCTTGAAAGCCCTTTGCCAGTTTTCCCATCCCCAGTCGGCAATCACAGTCCGTTGTCGCGCGAACAATCTCTACCTAAATTATCCGCCACCTTCCACAATAATATTTCCCCATAAAAGGTAAAATGGCTCCTCCATGTGCCTTAACTCTCCCCGCAGACCATGCAACGGCGCTGTTTCCACTCAAATTGAGTTTGATAAATCAAGTCGTAAATTGTTACGTCTTGACATTAACCATATCCCTCCTCATCCTCCTTCACAGGAGGACGAACAACTATTCAAACCCACACTTGTCACAGAAACAAGAACTAGGACTGATGAAACCAAAAGAGAACATGATGTAGCACTTGTATGAAACCTATATGCATTTTTCCAAAACTTCAAATGGCAGAGATCTTGAGAGCAAAGTTTCTTGCCAAATTCACATCAGGATAACATACATTCTAACATTGTAATAATAGTTTGGCACTGGCTTGTTGCCACAGCCCCTGTAAGGACACTGGCAAACAGGTGCAAAATGTTACTTAGATGTAACTTACAGACCAAACTAGATTCTAGATGTCAGACAATATCAGTACCATACATGTTCTACGAATTTCACTTGTCCATCTAGTCATCTAAATTCGGTCAACTGGTCAACTGATACTTTCCAGAAATGTTAGCATTATCATGTCCATTATTGGAATGGAAACACTCATTCTCAGTCGTCCATGGCAAAATAGAACGTGTTGTATCACGTGTATGAGCCCTATGTGCATTTTTCCAAAACTTCAAATGGCAGAGATCTTGAGAGCGAAGTTTCTTGCCAAATTCACATCAGGATAACATAAAAATCTAACATTGTAATAGAAGTTTGCCACTGGCTTCTTGCCACAGCCCCTAAGGACACTGGCAAACAGGTGCAAGATGTAACTTGCAGACCAAACCAGATTTTAGACGTCAGACAATATCAGTACTGTACATGTTCAACGAATTTCACTTGTCCATCTAGTCATCTAAATTCGGTCAACTGGTCAACTGATACTTTCCAGAAATGTTAGCATTATCATGTCCATTATTGGAATGGAAACACTCATTCTCAGTCGAACATGGCAAAATAGAACATGTTGTAGTACGTGTATGAGCCCTATGTGCAGTTTTCCAAAAAACACTTCAAATGGCAGAGATCTTGAGAGCAAAGTTTCTTGCCAAATTCACATCAGGATAACATACATTCTAACATTGTAATAATAGTTTGCCACTGGCTTCTTGCCACAGCCCCTGTAAGGACACTGGCAAACAGGTGCAAGATGTAACTTACAGACCAAACTAGATTCTAGATTCTGAAACTAGATTTCTAAATGTCAGACAATATCAGTACTGTACATGTTCAACGAATTTCCCATGTCCATCTAGTCATCTAAAATCGGTCAACTGATGACCTGATACTTTCCAGAAATGTTAGGATGATCATGTCCATTATTGGAATGGAAACATTCATCATTTCGGTGTCGCCCATGGAACGATGAACGACCCTTGAAGATGACTTTTAGTATTTTCTATTTTGTAATCTGTTCTTAATATCTAACGAAAGATTTTATCAGTAAACTTGATGCTGGCACAAATGTGACTAAAAGTCGTTTGGCGTCACTTAGCTTGATAAAGGGCGTAGAAACACTTAGGGCTGCACCTTGCGATCAATACAATTTTGCAATATATTTTAATTTCTTACGTCACCATGTCTTCTATTTGTACTTGTGCACTTGTACTCTTTAAAAAAAGTGTACACACCATGCATAGCCAAAGACCACTGGCCAAACTCATTGAAAAACTGAAACACACCCCATGCAATTTCATTGGAATTTCAAATACAATTCTGGTGATTTCGGGCAAACAATTAATAATTCTTGAAAGGTCTTAAAGAAAAGATGTTTTTTTTTACTTTCTCTTCTTAGAAACCAGTCTTATGCTGCAATGGCATTCATTCAAGGCTTTTGCCCTGCCTTGATAGGTGACGCCAGCATTACGCGCTGGAATTAAAATTAATGTCATTGATTTTTACTTGGGGAACCAACATTCTGAATATGTACGTGGGCCCCATTTCAAAAGAAGTGGGTATAAAGTGGACCTAATGACGCGCTTACTGTAGAAACTACCAGTTCTCACACACTAGTGGAAAAGATGAGAACATTTTTTTGATAATGGCTGGGATGGAAGGGGATAAAAAATAGGTTTGGCAAATAAAAAATGAGGGTAGAGGCCACACATTACATAATTAATGAACTAAAAAGCTGTTAATAAAAGATTACATTAGCGACGTTACGCGTGAAAAAAAAAAGCTGTAGTGTTGTCAAGAAAAGACTAACTTATGGGATACAAACGATGTCAGATCAAGCCAGTGTTACAGAAATGAAAATGGGTAATTTTATAAAAGAATCATTATGATTCCAAAGTGAAATAAGTGGTGTTCTAATCGTATGATACAAATAAAGTGCCTCGCTAAATTTTTTTTATGTAAATAGCGTAGGGGGATCTAAGCCTCAAAGCAGGCTACACCTTTCTTTTCTGAAAAACTGTCCTTGACTAATATACCAAAGCGAGCTTGCTTGGAGGTTAGGATGCTTGCATATAGGCATATGGCCCTTTAATGTTGTTAGCTCAGCTATACAATCAACTATAAAATGTATATGGCCCTTGTTTTAAAATGTCTACACATAAAACTTGATTTACCTGTGGGGTCATCATTGTGCGCTACTAGAATTGTAAGGTCCGTTCTGGCAGGTCTTCTTTCACTAAAAATGATACAAAAAAGAACATTAAATGCTAAGTAGAAATATAAAACATAAGTTTGGTTTAATAAATCCTTGTCACTATCAGAGAAGGAGCGGTGAAACGGAAGTATAACGGCTAACGGCTGCGAACCGGCTTAAGCGGCGGGGCATTTGCTAACGGCTGTGAACCGGCTTACACAACGGGGCATTGGCTAACGGCTGTGAACCGGCTTACGCAGCGTGTTAACGGCTAATAGCTGTGAACAGGCTTACGCGACAGGGCAACGGCTAACGGCTGTGAAGTGGCTTACGCAGTGGGACCGCAGCTAACAGCTGTGAACCGGCTTATGCGGCGGGGCAACGGCAACGGCTGTGAACCAGCTTACATGACAGGGAAACGACTAACTGCTTTGAACCGGTTTACGCGCTGGGGCAACGGCTAATGGATGTGAATCGGCTTACACGGCGGGGCAAAACGGTTAATGTCTGTGAACCGGCTTGTACGCGGCGGGGCAACGGCTAATGGCTGTGAACCGGCTTACGCGACAGGGTAACGGCTAACGGCTGTGAACCGGCTTACGCGGCTGGGCAACGGCTAACGGCTGTGAACCGGCTTACGCGGCAGGGCAATGGCTAACGGCTGTGAACCGGCTTACGCGGCGGGGCAACGGCTAATGGATGTGAATCGGCTTACACGGCGGAGCAACGGCTTATGGGGCGGGGAATGGCAAATGGCTGTGAACCAGCTTACGCGGCGTGGCAGTGGCTTACATCAACTTTTCCGTCATTTGCTTAAACATTTGCGGCCGTGTTATTGGCGCAACCAGATCTTTTTTTAAAAATTCTGAATACATATTCATTTTTCAACTTTTTCAGTATACATGTACTGACAATTGGTAATACAATACCAGGAATTTTAAGTATGACCAAACAAATATCACACATGCATTAAATCTATTTCAATGCGAATATGAATGACATAGAAATAAAAAAATTATTTGCATCAGTGTCATTTCAATTTCTTTTATTCATTACTGTCTTGTATATACATAAGCATTGTGCCAACAAACGAAAATTGGATTTTCCCTAAAACATGTCATGCGTTGTTAGTCGCAGGTACATATGGCATTCAACTAATGGTTTCCTTTTTATACTTAAAACTTGCATCCAAATAGCATTCGTGGTTTTTTTATATGTATAGGCCTACACCGTATCCCGTATAAATAAATTTTAATTTGACCTTATTATCAAAATGCCCAACAAATACACCGACGTGTACTGCACACTCTCCAACAATTCGATTTGGCAACACGGCGGCAGCACAATGTGTTATTCCAGTCACCGCAAACACAAAGCCCATGCATATATTCAAACGTGAACTTTTCTAACAAAATTATTTATGATATTTGCAGGTGGATTTATCATATTATTGATACTGGAAGAGTTGACTACGCTGGGGGAGCCAGAGAACAGAAGCAAAACAAAAGGTTGGGGTTTTATCCCTCCAAAATCCCCTCTAGATGTATAGACACACAAATGGATGTTCCATTGGGTTTCAGTGCGACTGTAATTTGCATCTTGCAGTAATAGTACAGGACAGGTTTGCAAAAAATCCATCCTTATGTTAATTGAACATCACTTCGGCTTAAGTTTGTCAGTTCATGTTTCCATCTACCACGCAAAATGCCACACGCACATGGGCCGAGAAAATTAATCAAATTTATGAAATGGAAATTAAAACTAATGCATTACAGCCGCAGCACGCAACATTTGCATGATGTTGAGGAACATCCAAATTCAAATCGGATTACATTTGGGAGGGGTAGAAAAAGAAGGGGGCCACACATTAGAAATACAGCACACAAAAATCCTTAAACCGAGCGAATCCATCCCAAACTTTGATTTTCTGTAAGAAAAACGATTGCAGGTTTCCGGCAATACAAACCAAAAATGCAGATTTCCAAATTGATCTGAGTCACGGCTGGATACTTGATTAACGGCAGAGGGAGATGGCCGTGTTTCCATTGACCGTTGGGTGGCCGAGGGTCTTTTTACGATTATGTCCATGGGTCCTTTTTCTGAATCGCCCCCGCAGATGTGTTCTCTTCCCCGTGGCCTAGCAATGGGCAGAGCCAGCCAGTAGAAAGGATGCTAATGCAATGCAGCTCATTAATAAACAACATGCAAAGTGGGCTTTCGTGCTACTCCGCTGTTCCTAGCAAATCAGGCAAGGTTTTGTTAGGAGGATCACGCATTTTGCAAATCTATCGCTGCATGTATTATGCATATACCCTGTTCGGTTTAAACAATAAATATTCCGCCTATTCCCCGCATCTTTCATGAGAACGGTGCGGATATATCGGGGTTGGTGCGGTGTTCCTACCCAACGACTGAATACATTCCATGTCAAAATTGGACTCTCCTCCAGCTCTAATCAATTTAAGGAAAAGGCTATAAAGGAGCGAGCTCCCCTGTTAATAAGATTATTACACAATGCAATTAGCAAAGCGGAGCAAACATTAGGCTTTGGCTGGAAACCTAAGTCTGTACGTTGCCGAAGCACGCTCCAAGCCCCTTGCCAAGGTGATGCGTCTATTGGTTCCCTTATCGGTAAATGTTCCAGGGTGATGTGTCGCTTCGCTGACATTAGCCGATGAGTTAATTTGCCGTAGAAAACAAACTGCACTTGGCTGGTACGCGGCTAGCCGGTAGCAGACATCAAGCGCCATCTGTTGTTATCTAAAAGAGGATTTTTTATTTACTATTCTTGGAACTGCTAACGAGTCAAAACAAGCAGAGATGAGTTGTTCTCGCTTGCTCTCCAGAGAGGAGTCTGTGAAACGACTTTCCCGGTCGCCTTTGTCTAAGCCGGTCAGACAGGTCTTAAGGCAATGAACGACCATGGACTGCATGGTTTGAAAGGATAAAATGCTTACATCAGACCCCAAAGCCAAGATGTAGAATAAGAACACTCTCTCTAAAACAATTGGAACATAAGGGCCACAATGTGGTTCGGGCAAAATTTCTGGAAGTTTGAAAACAAGCAGTCCAAGCAGTGGCGGCAACATACAGTGCAGAAGCCGAATCTGTAGGAAATCAATATACGACAATTCCAAAAGCAGTGACCTTTTTAAAGCAAGAGCTGGTTGTCTTGAAACCATTTCCAGAACCAAATACTGGGACCATATGGTGACTAAATGTCCACCATGGAAGATTTATATGACTTTGGAAGACGTGGGCATGTTCTTACGATCTGCCCAGATCATGAACCTGTTTCAGATATCTGGAATGGAAACCAGAGTTCATTTATGCTGATAGTCCGCAGACAGACAGAGTGGCACACTAGTGCTTACTGGCCTAATTTGTGGCCCTTTGTTTGAAGGAAGTGAAAAACATCTGATATCCATGGCAAAGAGGATTTTCAGTGATTCAGTCCTACTGTAGATTTGAGGTTGTAAGAGGACTGTTGGTCACAGTAATAAAACGTGCAAAAGATGTCTCATGCCTGCATCTAGAACTCTTACGGGCACCAGAGATTGACGTCTGGCTTGGAGCATGTCCTCAGACATTGTCCAAAGCTTCACTCTATCACTACTCTATGGCCCACCCAATTATTGGGCATGGATAGGCAATGTCAACATACAAAACTCCTCTGAGGTGAAATCTCACCCCTTTTAAAGTGGTGAAACTTACACCCGGCAGCCACCTAAGGAGAAATATTTTATAGCCCAACACGAGTATGCTAGCACACGCAGAAAGGCGCAATAGTGTATAATGGCTCAATATGGAGCCCTTCATTAGAAAGGTCCGAAAGTACCTCATCAGACGATACCACTAAAAATGACCTGAAGAATACATTGCCAGAAGATATATGTCGATGATTATCAAACCACGATTTGATCAATTTATTCACCTTCAAACCTTGTTTACAGCATATTATTGCTCAGAAAACAAACACGTTATCAGCACTGGAAAGGCATGAAAAACCTGCTCGAGAAAACTTAAATCAAGCAGTCCGCTGGCATGATAAGTCAAAACACTGAAAATTTTACTCTGTAGGTAGATGACCAAACAAGATGTACACTGGCCAATGGATAATAATATACATGTACACATGTTGACTTTTAGAGGCACTATTCCCAGAAATAGACTGTGCAGCATGTGCCAAAAATCAAACAGTGGTTTTGAGCTCAGATCTAAGTCTAACAAATGTCAGGTGCATGGCTGCTCCAATAAACCATGTTCAGGTACAAGTAAACATCTTATTCTAATCCAATCTAATACCCCAACAGTTGGGATTTAGGTTTTGTGATTTTGTGTAAAGCTTTGAAGACAGAAGGCGCACGTTGCAGTTAAACCCACGATGGGAATCAAACATAGTTCTCCCATGCAACTACGAAGTGGATGGCATTTTATTGCTAATGAAATGGCTTTTTTTTACCTTGGTTTATCTCCGAATTGTAGCTTAAATTGATCCAATGTTTGATCCAATTCATCCTGCGTTACCAAGTAGCCTCTGTCGTGGCATAACTGAAAAATGTACAAACATTTGTATTACTCTACATAATTCTATCCAACAAATTGTTCAATTTCAGTATTAAATACTCGTACAGTTCCTGAAAATGCAGATTTTATAAAGTAGGTACTTTTGTAGTTAAATTCTTCAGAAATGTCAAAGTATATTTAGGAAGCAATTACACTAACTTTACTTTTGTATAACACTGAATATAGTGCTGTTTAGATGGGTTATCAGAATATATTGACCTGAATGATTATTATATATAATACATAGGTGGAATTAATTTAGGTCTTTTCCTAGGTGCACCTCGCACGATTTTAAGCTTGAGTCTAAATTGACGAGATCAATTTCAAAACAATCTTGAGCAAACCTTGAGTAAAATTAAATTAAGGAAACATTTATGCAATGATCTTGAATTGAATGGAATCTTAACTGTCATAGAAAACACGTGTTCATATATTGTGACACTCGTTCTGCTCTACCGTTTTATATTATCATTTATCAGCTCGTTGTCGTATACATTGCTTTATCATGCAGCCAATCAATTCAAAAGCAGCTAATTAGTAAATTTTTGTCAGAAATTCCAACAAAACTTGATTAAAAGCTAGGATATTGGTGTCTCACGTGCTGGCTGCAGTCACGTGCATATTGATAGGGTTAAAAGACAATTGATATAAACTAATTTTACCTGCATAACGGTCTTTCTGATTCTCCATAATTTGTACGTTTCAGCTTCGTCATCCATTATTTGTTATTAATTTAAAGTTGTCAAATTCACTTAATTTAAATCAATCGTAATATCACTATAACACAAACACACAGCAGACTTCACAAATATAACGATTCAATTACGCATCTCGTATAGAGGAAACAAGAAGGTAAAACGTGGACAGGTGCTGACATCTATCGGTAATATATCAAAACATTTATTCCGTGCAATTCAAAATTTGCTAATTGCAGAATGGCACAATAGTGTTTATTAGTATAATGAGAGACCCTCTGCGTAAAAGAAGTATGCTTGTAGATCATGATTGCATATGTGTGGACAAGTGCTGACATCTATCGGCAATATTACAATACATTAATGTAGTGCAATTCGAAATTTTCTAATTGCAGAGTGGCACAGCAGTGCTTATTAGTAGAATTTGACTCCCTCTGTTTAAATAAAGGAAAAACATGTAAAACATTTAATAATAAATAAATAATTATTAGGAAGGTTTTAATTAAATATATTTTCTAGAAATACTGAAACATTTTTGAGATTTCATATTTTAATTATAAAAAATTGCATCATTGTATTACGTCATTCTGGGGTCGTCTGCTAATATTTTAATGCTGCGTCATAGCAAGGTTATTATTTGTAATAGGTTTTTGTAACTTATCTATGTTGAAGAAAATCGGTTCGTACATGCTTTCTATCTTTTTCATTTCATCTCTAATTAGTATTTATCATAAACGAGCGAATTTAATCGATGATAGTGGCGTATAATGTTTAAATAAAGCTATTCAGTTGTCATAAACAAATCGTTATAGATAGAAGATATATATAGACATCAACTTTTAAACTTGTATTGAAATGCATAATTCAAGTGCGTGTATTATCTACAAATATATGTTAATTTTTTATTCATGTATTCTTTTATGGATGACGCAAGATTCTAAAACCCGTAAAATTAGTTTTTCTACGCAACCTTAAAACTAATTTAATCGATAAACGTGATTAACTTGATAAATACGTGTTGTGCAATTCCGTGAAAACATGCTATAAAGAAAAAGCACACGTCAATATCGGTGCTGTTCTTGCGGATAAATTTTATATGATTTCATCTGTTGAATTAGAAGTAAAGTAGAAATTTTTGCGATAATTCCATGTGCCAAATTGCTAAAAATGAATTATAAATTTCTGAAATTGCTATATGGCATAGATATTCTACTTGTGCAGTTCAAGTGCACTTGAGTTTGTTTAAGATGAAACGCTTTAATGAAAGTTTACATAAAACAGGAACACAACACAACATGAAGTTAATTTGCATGATATATGCTGAACATTTGTTGTTGGAAAGTTCTTGAAATCTCTGCAATTATTGCTACGTAACATCAGGCTTTACTGGCTGTATTTAAATTAAATATTGAAAGTAACATTATAAGCATTACAACAGTTCACACTGTTTTTTTGGCACTTGACCGAGAGTATTAATTTTGCCTTACTAGTCACACATATGTGGTTTTTGATAATGTGACCAAATTAACAGCTGCTCACAATTGATTGTCAAACAGCAGTTTATTGCAATTAGTTTTTCCTGTTTTGAATCATGCTACTTAACATGTAATGAATGCTTAGTACATTTTGAATGTAGCATTCAACTTATTCAATTCGAGTTATAAATTGCATAACATTTGTTACAGCCTGGCAAATTGTTGTTCGTTAAGATCTTACCAAATGCCCATTAATATTTCATGCGATGTGCATGCATGTAGCTAGCATTTTTAGTTTTTCATCTAGAAACCAGATGGTAATTGCAGCCAATTAGCTTTAATTCTCCCAAATTACTGGCTAGCAAACCGCTGCATGTCAAATAATTTTCCTATTATCAGAAGTTGATTGATTGTTACCATGGTGACAATCATTGCAAAGGTATAACTATGTTGGCCCAGCACCCTGCTTGTGAAGGATACATTACTATTGTTAGTTACGTGTTATCCCTACAATTTGGTTGCCATGTTTTGTAGAAGTCGTTCAGCGCAATTAGAAAGCGAGGTATGCTGTTGTTTTCTTATTCTGTATGCTCATATATTTAGGTGGTTGTCTTCTCAGAACATTCCAAGGTACTATTGGAGTCTCACCACTCCAATTTTCAACAATGGTAATCCATATTGTAGAACATCCTTAGTGTTATTCCTTCAAATTTGTATTCACCTATAAGTTATTTGTTAAAAAAGGAGCATGCATTTGTGTAAAAATAGCAAATTTTGGCTAAAGTACCTAATATTTTCACAGACTACTGAGAACTTCCCTCAAAGTTGGTGGAGAAGGCATTTAGCCATCAAATCTTCCATTCTAATCACCATCTTCGCAGCTATTTTTCTACATTACAATAGCTATTATATGCCCAGCTTCCTGAATGGGAAGGTTAGTTTATGTTTATTCATAAAAGTAGGCCAAACTTAAATTTGTAATTTTTATGCTAACAACTTTGATGGGAGTCCTTATGTAACTAATGTGTGAATTAGTCATTTTTGTTATAAGTTGGTTGTCTCGTTATTTTCTGAATTGTTTTTCGTCGTATGCATTTTCCAGGCTTCTTCAGACAAAGATTGGAAGAAGGCAAATTCTATATATGAATTTAATGCCACAGATATTGACGGCAACGACGTAGCCTTAGAAAGATATCGGTAAGTGAAGGGCAATTGGGTTTTATCATTACTTCTTGCAAAACGCTATCATAAATCAATGAGAAAAATTGATTTTGATCATTGATAACATACAAAATTGTCGGATAAAATACTCGGCTTCATTAAATGATGGTTGTAATTTGAACTGCTTAAGATTTGTTTTTATAGTTTCCATGTTGAAATTAAAATATTACATCTTAAAATGAAAATAAGATATTTGGGGTTGTAATTTTTACACATTTAAACTAAGATACAAGTTATGTTTTTATTCCGCGCTCAGTCGGAGGTCGCGGTTTTCCGCAATTGTTTCCAGGCAAATGCCGTGATAGTTCCTCTATAAATCGACCGCGACTGCGCTCCTTTGTTTTTTCACATCTATTATAAATTACCAAATTGCCAGGTGGGCAGAGTCCCACAATCAATATGTGCTTAGTCATGCTCTTTAGGATTTGCTTCTGATCCTTAAAAGTTATTTATAATACAGTGATTTTCTGTGAATTTTTCAGAGGACATGTCTGCGTCATTGTCAATGTGGCATCCAAATGAGGCAAGACTAACGTCAACTATACTCAGTTGCAAGCCTTGTTTGAGAAATATGGAGAATCGAAGGGTCTTAGAATACTCGCCTTTCCATGCAATCAGTTTGGAGGTCAGGTATGCAAACAATTTTTTTATTATTACTAAATCAAGACGAGTAAGGAGTGGAATCCATTTGAATTTGAAATCCATTCAATTCATAATATTTATCAGGAATATTTCCTTGTATTCCTAATCAATTTTTTTTGTTCGAATTTACCATAATTCTTTGCCATAATATAATAGGATTTTTGGATTTGTGCAAAGGTATTCTAATACCGTGTGTTAAACTGTAATTGCAGGAGCCAGGCACGGAAGCCGAAATTAAGGAATTTGTAAAACAATACAATGTTCAATTCGACATGTTCAGTAAAATTAACGTTAACGGAGATGATACGCATCCCTTGTGGAAATTTCTAAAAAACAAACAGGGTGGGATGTTAGGAAGGTAAGTGATCGATTTCTATTTTAAATTCACAAACCCTTTATTTGCCCTTCTTAAGTGTGTCTAAATATATTTTTAGCTTCATTAAGTGGAACTTCACTAAATTCTTGATTGATAAAAATGGCAAACCTGTTAAACGTTTCGGACCTAATGAGGACCCCATTGTGAGTAATTTCTGGAAATGTTAGATTGGCCATACAAAAATGTTGGCGTAATCTTTTGTTTGGCCATCATCTGTAAATGTACAAAAATCACTAATTCAGACATTTTTTTTAGAGCATGGAAAAGGACTTTGAGAAATATTGGTAGAAGATTATTTGATACCTGCCATCTTCAATACGGATTAGACTTTTGTATTGAATTCAAAGAATTGCATTTATACATGTCTATTTGTTTCCATTTAATTAATGCAACAGTTGACCTTGGATGACGATCTTCTTAAAAACCAGGGAACTGACTAAGATAGATCTGAGGATTAGAGGAATAACTTTGCAAATCAATTTTATGGATATCACTAGAATGTATTTATTGTATAAATTTGCAGTAGCGTGAATTTTTCATATATTAATTATTGAAACTGATGTCGTTTAAGTACATTAACTTTTATTAGTTCCTTTTTACAGTTGTAAAAAAAAGATCTTGGCAAGATAATTCTAGACTAACAAGTATTAAATGAAACGTTGAGCATGCATTTTGATCACCCCGTAAAAAATGTCTGGAATTTTGCTTGAAATTCGTGTTAACACCAGATTGTATTGGAATTTTCTGTCTGTGTTGCAAAATTTCCAGTTTCGAAAAAATTCATTATAAAAAGGTGTATTTGTTTTCAAATTCTCTAGAAACATTTTGAGACCCGTTGGAATATCAACTTCGAAATCCTTGAAATTTACTTGCATTTTTTTCCCCAGCAAATTTAATAAACACCATGTTTAATCGAATTTAATTGAAATCACCTCAGAAAAATCGGGAATTATGCTTGAAATTCGCATTAAACACCAGTTATTGCTGGAATTGTCTGGCCGTGTTGCAAAATTTCCCTTCTTTTAAAAACCCGATAGAGAAAGGCTTTTTTTTCAAATTCTCTACAAACATTTTGAGACCCTTTGGAATAATTTCAACTTTGAAATCCTTAAAATTTGCTTGAATTTTGTTCCAGCAATTTTACTAAACACCATGTTTAATCGAATTTATTGCTCTAAATTCTAAAACTTGTAAAATAATCCACGACATGTTGCTCAAGCAATATATTACAGATTTTAATTGTAACAAACATGAAAAATAAGAAATATTAAAAAATGTACTTTAATTTATGTACTTGTAAACGATTTTGTTTTTTTGGACACCCTATATGGGTATGACGTCATCGAGCTTCTGATTGGTTGAGGTCAAAGCTAGTTATTTAATGCGGTTTGTTGATTTTTTCAAAAAAAAGTACAGTACGCAGTGGCCGCTTGATTTTGAGTCTGAAGAGATTTACTCAACGCTCAATTTGGTAAGTTCATTCATTACTTTATAAAAGTTTAAATAGTTGTATTATTTGCATCTGCATTCATTTCCTTTTCATTATATCTAGCGTAAATTGGTTTCTTGTGAATATAGTATGTAGGCCTTTAAATGGGGGGCGTTCTACTTGAAAATTGTTCAATAAGTCTAGATAATTTTCTGTCATCAAGAATCAAAGCTGTGATTGTTGTAACTAGTATTTCACCACCACAAATTGCATTCAACAGTATTCGAACTCAATAATTACACTGTAATTTGACCTTTGAGATCGAATGCTTTTGCGTGAACTATAGATGTATGGTTTTGATTTTTTAGGGTGTACAGTGTGCCGGATATAATATTTTCCTTTTGGTCAGCAGGACATTAGCTAGGTTGACTTGCAAAATTTAAAAAAAAGTAAACCATCCTAAAACATTGGTAAACATTTCGTTATTTTGTATCACAGTGACTTTGTGGTAAATTTAAGTCATGCTTTATAATTACTGTTTAGTTTATCTTCTTTAAATATTTGAAATCATTGATTCCCATAGATTATTTCCCACACAGTGTACATTACGAAGCACTTTTGAAGTGTGTTAATGGCATTGAAATTAATTCATAGTCACGGTTCATTGTGTGAAGATACTGTAAAATCGAAAAAAATTATAACAAAATATACGCGATATCACATAGGCCGAATTTAAATTTTATTTGCTTGAGTAAAGTACATGATTAATGCATACCTCGTATTACTTCCAACATTTTATGCCGAGACTGATTTATTAATTCAGTCGTGGCATCATTTTTCTTAACTGTTGGGTAAAATACTAAAGAAAAATACAAAATTACAGCTAGTAATTTGTTTCATGCACTATAAATACAACCAGGAAAGCCACTTTTTATGTTGCATTTGGTCAATCTTTTTTTAAAAAAATAACTACCATGATATGGGTACATGATATGGACCTGCTGAGCAAACTAAAAAATCAAAATAGGTCAAAGAGGTACTTGCCAAATGACGACAATCATGACATTGCAGTGAGAGCTAGTAGAATATTTAAAATATCGGGTTTTCTCTGAAAAAATACAGGTTCAGACATGAAATTTCAGATATCAAAATTTATAAAATATCCTTTCATATAAACACACTCTTAGTTCTGATTCTTGTTTAATTTCATAAAAACCTCCTTCGTTTCTTTTTTACTGTGCTTTTTTCTAAAATGTTTTCAATTTGAATTTTTGAAAATGTGATTAAATTGTATGTTTCAGAAGGTTTATTCCAAGTTCCATTGCGATTCATTAAAAAATGGTGAGATGATGATAATTACGTCATAGATTCACATATTTACTCCTTAGACATTGTTTTATAAATATTTAAAATTATTTCAGGCAGGTTCCGACGAAAGCTGGAAAACTGCAACTTCTATTTATGATTTCAGTGCTATTGATATTGATGGTAATGAAGTTTCGTTAGAAAAATATAGGTGAGGATTACTGAAAAATGCCCTTTGAATTAACTTGTTTTCTACTTCCTCACTTATTTTGATGAATAAATAAAAAATCTCTTTAGAGGGCATGTATGTATCATTGTTAATGTGGCTTCCAAATGTGGCAAGACTCATGTGAATTATACTCAACTGCAAGAGCAGTACGAAAAATATGGTGAATCGAAAGGGCTGAAGATCCTTGGCTTTCCATGCAATCAATTTGCTTATCAAGTAAGTTATGGTAATCAATAAATTCCTGGTAAATTTCTCACCATTTTTGTATTAATAAAAAAAAAAACTTGGTTGGTGCAATTTTTAGGAACCTGGCACTGATGCTGAAATCAAAGAATTCGTTAAAACTAAATACAACATAACCTTTGACATGTTCAGCAAAATCGACGTTAATGGTGATAATTCTCATCCATTATTTAATTACTTGAAAAATGAGCAGGCTGGACTTCTAGGAAAGTAAGTAATTTTTTTTTATTAAGCGCAATTCCATCTAAAATTAGTTTACAATTCATATACATTTCACAACATTTGACTGAAAAAATAAGCAAATAAGCACACATATTTTTCTGGATTCTCTATGGAATTGCCTAAATATTTTTTTCCAGTTTGGACTCTCAATTAAATGCTAAATAATTTCTGTTTTTTATAGTTTTTTGAAATGGAATTACACCAAGTTCTTGATCAATAAAGAAGGCAAGCCCGTGAAGAGATATGGACCCAACGTTGACCCAGTGGTAAGTTTCTAAATTTAGAACACTATTAGATATTTTAATAGGCAATTAATAATATCATATATCATAATGTATTTTAGGACATGGAAAATGACTATGAAGCCTATTGGTAATTACTTATCACCAAGAAATTCACAGCCGGATAAAGTCTCCATTCTCTTTCAAGTATCTCATTTATTTCATAACTCAAAACGCCTTACATTCGTAAGTGCATTCCTAAAATCTAATCATTTAACCATTGCTAATTTAATTAATGGCTACTACAAATCCGTATAATTTATTGCTAGGCAATAACAATCTTTAAGTGCCATATCTTAATGTTGTTAAACGTTATAGTAATGTGTCCAAATATTATTGCAATGTCTTTGATAATTATATAACATTGTCGTGACTACTGTAAAGATAATATGCAAATCCGAATTTCAACCCTTTGCCTCATCCATCCATTTTTGAAAACAACTGATGCCGTCGTTCTGAATTTCGGAGCGCGCATCCATGCGTAACAATTTACCTTCGCTGGTAACAACTACGAGTAACGGTATGCCGGTTATGCCGTATTTGATCGACATTTCCCTAGGAGGAAATTTTAAAAAATAGAAATGAGGAATAAGCAACTTGGAGCTTTACACTCTACAGTTCCCAAAAAACAAATTGAGGACTATACTTACTTTTTAAGGTCCTCTTCGCAAGATCCGAGCCAATCTCCATGCGCTTCTTGCATGTAATCCAGCATGTCGTCGAGGCTCCAGTCCGATGATACAAACACAACTTCAAATGGTTCCCCATCTTGTATTAAATCCCGATAAAAGTTCTTCAACAGTGGTGTGAACATTCTGCATGGAGGACACCAATGCGCAGAAAAATAAAGTCCAATAATCTCTTTGCCCTGCAAGGCTTCATCGGCCGAAACTTCGTCCCCAGAAGCACGATATAAGGTTTTTCCGGCAAGAAGATCCATTTTCCTATTTTGCCTTGAAGGAAAAATGTAACACGCTTCAATAAGCGTGATATCATTTTTTTTGATTTTAATGAAATTCTATAAATTCTTGGATGATGGTAAATTTTGGAAACAAGCCCTTTGTATAATGATGACAATAATTGGCAAAATGATGCAAAACATGAAAACCTTCCTTAGAAGCTTAACTTACCCT
Source organism: Julus scanicus (assembly GCA_034698625.1). NCBI lineage: Eukaryota > Metazoa > Arthropoda > Diplopoda > Julida > Julidae > Julus > Julus scanicus. The sequence continues at coordinate 20,036 of JAQGBW010000350.1, read as the reverse complement.
TAACGTAATCTTAACGATTCACTTCTGGAGCTAACTTAAAAGAGCTTGCAGGATTTCTCTTGTCTTGCCGACGTTGTCACGCTTAATAAGATCTTTGCAAGCTGTGCAAGTAATTTATTATTACTGTTTCCACAGCAACACAGTGCACCCATTCTGCTAGCGGCAATTAAAATGCAAAAAGGGCGTTAATATTTGAGTACAAGGCTAAAAATGCTTGCATTAATGCACAAAACCACTCATTATCTAACGGAGGAACCATACTTAAGAGTGTCACCGGCAGAGGATATAGTGCGTGAGTGAAGGAGATGTACAGCATGACAATTAACCACTCGTATGAATTATTAATATATACCACCAGAAATGCGCGTCATTGTGGAAGAGAAATGTTGAGAAAACAGCTGACAGCAACCAAAATTTTACCATTTTGATAAAAAAAGCTATAACTTTATCCTTGGTCTCCACAAGAATGAAAAAAGTATGCAAATTCATGTTAGCTATGTGCTATTTTACAATATTTATAAACATACAGCTTTATTTGAAGTACATCCCAAAAATAATGTACATGTTGTTGAATACCAAAAATGCTGGAGATCAATTTTAAACATTCAATTTTATCTGGTAGCGATTTCAACAAAACGTTAAATAAATATTCAAGAAATACACACACTCTTATCCTTCCGATCACTACCAGAAAGTTTTTGAAAACCGATAACAAGTAGCATTTTTCAACACAGATCCCACAATCCCAGATTACATGATTTCGTAACCCCTATTAGGTGTGTTGATAATTAAAGAATTTACTTTTTTGGTGTCAATGCTCTAAAATATGGCACTATTTTTAGCGTTTATTACTCTGGTAATGTGTTTATCCAAATAAACCACACACTATATATATTATGCCATGAAATTTTTCAGGGGAAGTGGCAATATTTGGGAGTTTAATTATCCACAGTTAACAAACTAAAAATTGTTTTATATAAAATAATGTTCAACCCTTTGGAGATAAATTAAAATTGTTGATATTTATTTTAAAATGCCACAAAATATGACAAAACCACCCAACAATCCTCAATTATCAAATTTTAAACTAACTTTTTGAAAGAAAAAAAAGACAAACAATGCCAAAACAATCATGCATTCAATAGTACAGTTGTTTAAACGCGATTTCTTTCAAATCTTAAAATCAAAAACATATAAGATTAAAACGTCAATCTCAATTATCACTTAATACCCATAAAAGCAGTGAACAGATTTCCAAAATTTCCATTTAAAAATGAGGCAGGTTATAGCTACTGCTTTTTCTTTTTCAATGGGGTGTGCATTTCCTGGAGCATTTTGGTCTGTGTTGATCACTGCGCACAATTGCCCTGACGTTGAATCGGTGCAGCGTGCTTGATAGGGTGTATCTCGTGTAGCAATAACAGATTTTAAAGAGTCTGCAAGTGCATATTTTCTAAGGAGGTCACGATGCCCCGCCAACCTGATCGCGGTTGGTTGTGCCCCTGGTTGCTATGATTCGCCTGTATATTATACTAATGTAAACGGCCAGGAGGAGAACAACAAAAACGTCATCCAATAATCCGAGGATTCCGAAGACAGCCTCAGGAATGATGTCGAGAGGTGAAATGAGATACATGCTAGCAGCAAAAAAGCAGAGTATAATGCGAATCCGAAACATATACATAAGGCCCCCAACAGAGAAGAATTCATTCCACAGGTGGCGGAGTAATGTCGGTAGATCACGCACATAATCCATGAGCTAAAAATACAAAATGGAATGAATTTAACAAAAATATATCATTTACTGTTTAAGCTATGTAACATTTAAAATCGTGTCTTTCCCCAATGTCCCTGCAGTAATCGTTGGACGAATATAACTAGTTTTATTAATTGGGAGGTGATGAGTTTGAAAAAACAAACACAAAATGTGTAAAGACATTTTGTAGAAAAATATACCGTATTTTACCGTCTATAAGACACATTTTTTTTCATCAAAAAATTGCCTCCAACATTCAGGTGCGCCTGACAGTCTGGAGCGTCTTATAGTCCGTAAAATATGGTAATTCAAATTGAAAATTTCTCCAATTTATTTTTAATTTAAATTATAATTAAAGTCACTTATTTTCCCATTTTCTTTTGGAATTAGACTAACTATGTTTTAATGAATATTTGGGAAAAAAGTCATGCAATTTGAAAGTATTGCTCACAGGCCTTGGTTCTCCAGAAAATCTTCTGTTGTAATCATTTGTCTGTTGGATGACGCTGTTCCTTTCGTCTACATCTTCCAACTCTGCTACGTTTTGTTCACCCTCGGTGAAACACTGCAGTAAAAGGGTTACCTGTATCCAAACAAAATGAACGTTGTTTACACTGAAATAAACGTACAAATCTGTAGGGTGAATGACTTTTGCGCTAAAAACTCACTTGTTGCCTGCAAACTGGGCATCGCACGGGCCCCAGCCAGGTACCGTGCCGCCAATACATGATGATGCATTGACCTTTAATAAGAGACACAAAGTGCATAAGAAGTTGATTATAGCATCGCATACCAACAAGGTTTCCTGAAACGATGAACGACCGCTTACCACAGAACAAATGGCCGCAGTTTGTTTCGATAGCAAACCTCGCTAATCCTAAACATATCGGACACTGGCTGTCGCTTTCGTTGCTGCGTGTCCGCACCATGATACCATTGGAAATGCCCGAGCTAGAAGGTCTGCGTTGAGGTAAATGCAATCTAGCGTCTTCGACCACACTGCGGCTTTCCGGATGAATGGCCTGACCTGACCTTATGCGAAATCTAAGAATACACAAAGTTACGTGAAAAACCGCATTAGCCTTTGCCATGTAAGAACTTCCTCGAATTAATCAGAATGGGAAGTATAAAGCTTAACAATTTAAGCTTCAGGCTACACAATCTTGATAAAAGGAATCTTGTAACCAAGTCAAGTTGGTGAGGTTAGAAACGTCAGTTCAAGTGGAAATTCATCAAGTTCTGAACTATTTGAATGTCTAGCAACATTTATAAATGGCAAAAATAGCTATGGTATGATAAAATAAAAATCCAAAAGCTTTGGTTTGTGGCATGATGGAGTATTTCAGATCTTTCAGAAATACCAGTCCCCAATCCTGACCATAGCTACTTTACATCAAGCTAAATCACTTGTTTGCTGTTTTGAAATTTATATCTGGAGTGACACAAATTCAACAGTACATCATATCTGAAATAACTGAATCGATCTGAATAAAAAAAAAAAAAAACATGACAGAAGAAGTTGAAGAGAAAAATAGATGTCTTAGTATTTACTGAAATGGAAGAAGAAAAAAAACCACTGAAAGAGTATCAAGTTTCCAATAACAAATATCAATAGAATTAAATAGTGAACACGTGATATATAATCAGGAAAAGCAAAAAAACATGAATGATATCCAAATGCATCAATTTCATTCCAGTTTATAAGTTAATAATAAAATCATTGGTTCTTTGTGTAGTTCATACATAGACTAAAGACTATAATTGTTTTAAAGTTAGTAATTTAACTTTGTTATTGATCCAAATATCGAAACGCAAATGCATTACCTTGTGGCCAGAATCAGCAAGGTTATCACAACTGCAAATATTGTACATACTCCAAAAATGACTTCGTTTCCTACCCCCTCGATTATCGATTTGTCATCAATATCCATCTTATTTACATCATGATTTTTCTTAAACAATTAATTAACACGGGCAAAAATAGTGCGAACTTATTCTTCGTGTGCCTTGGGAAAAAAAGCAGTCGACATTCTCAAAAGCGAAACCTTTCAGTGGAATTTACAAGTAAGCCGACAGAAAGTAAGCTGATGATGCGTACACAGAAGGTTATATATCTATGGCTTGAGATCTGTTTTCTGTCGGCTATCGGCTTAACATATTTTTCTTTAATTTCCTATACAGCGGCATGAAAAATGTTCTCACGTGAAAGTCAAAATTAATAACCGTACCAGCCTTTATTTTGAAATTTAGAATTCTAAAATTAGTATAAGTATATCATTGCAAAATAGTAGTTTAACAAGAACGATGTTCTAAAAATATAAGAACGCAAATAAAAATTATTAGGAACTTTTGTCACGTGACATTAAATAATTTGCTACACTTCCGGTAGAGTTTAGAACGATGTTTATGGTAATGGGTGGTTGTTGGATCATTTCGTAATTATTCTAATACGAAATTTAGAGCGTTTCTAATGTGTGGTGCTTATCAAAATGGACAAAGAGCAACAGTTAAAGAGTCTAATTAAATGGGTAAGTCAAATTTTATGATATTTTTGTTTACAGACAAGTTTGCGCTAAACACGTAGGCTTAACATTTCATTCAAGAAGGTTGACCTTTTTTAATCACTTTTAGGAAATGACCTCAAGTTTGCCAAATTCACCTTCATGCATAATGCATGATATATTCATGATATTTTACTTATTTCAAGAGAGTTTTTGAAGTATACTTTTGTGTTTGTGCCTTTCTAGTAATTTCTTTCAACTGTTGAGCCGAGCATGACTAACATTTGAGCATTTCTAATTTGTCCCAATTACAGTGAACTAGGCAACTGCAAGTAATATTAAAATTAGTTCATTTCGAATTATTGTCAGGTTTAAATGGGCACAATTCTAAACTACTTATAAACCTCATGAAGGGTTAACTTTAGTAAGGGAACAAGATGAAGTTCCCTGGTAAACTTTCTTCCTCCCAATTCCCAGAAGGCTCTTGATATTTAATACCATATTTTTATTTTTTTTTGATCCTCTGAGTTTACAAATGTATAGAAATGAAATGAGAACATTTAATACCAAAGCAGTTTTTTCGAAATTTCCACTTAAATCTAGGAATTCATATAAAACGAAAAGGAGTCATTCTCATTGAATGTCTGCTTAAATATTTACATTAAATGTATATTTTTCATTGTGACAATTCTTTTTATCACTGAACCTTAAAGTAATAATACATATCTGATAATTCCCTTCGTAGTTGTCATTCAGAATTATAATTTTAAAATGTTTTTAAGCTTATCAACATAAGAAAGCAAATCGTGTTATTATTTGAGGTAATTTCAAGGTTGACTATTTGCTGTGTTCATGGATTTGTTTATGAAAGTTTGTTATCAAGTTTATCAATGCTATTTTATCAATCTAGACTAAGCAGGCACTATTAAATCGGGTCAACTATGCCTTGCTATCAGTAAATAAATATATTAGGTGGGTCAGGTCGGGAATCTTCATTGAGATGTCATTTTAATTTTTGGCAACATTTTCTGCATTTAATATTGAAGCGTTCAGTCAATATGTAGCAATGTAAAAATGTAACAATTTTCTTAAAGTAATTTAACATTGCATGTGTATTTTTACATAGTTGAGGACATTTAATATTGCGGCAACACACAGTACTAGAGAAGATTTATCTGATGGAGTTGCTTTGGCTCAAGTGTTGGCACAAGTGTGAGTATCGCGGTATATCTGCATGTCAATAGACTGTAAAAGAGCAGATACTAAGCTTTATACTTATAATAATTACAGGGCCCCTGAATGGTTTGATTCGTTATGGATGTCAAAAATAAAAAATGACACTGCCTCAAATTGGCGGCTTAAAGTAATTTCTTCCTCTATTATCGTCCTGCAATCTTTAAACCGTGACAATGTTGTTAGTGACAACTTTTTTAAAACCTGTTTCAGGTCAGCAACCTGAAAAAGATTCTAAAAGGAATTTTAGACTACTACACAGAAGTAAGTTTAAAAAAAAATAAATAAGATAAACCGGGGATATTTCGCGCCGCTCCTAAAACTGGCACAATCATCCTCCTTCCAATTCTTCTCAACATTTCTTTGTTTACTCTACCTCAATTCTTTTTTGACAAAAACTGGTCTTGTGTGTTGTTAACGTTTTTATTTAAGTAATATTGCACCTGGCTAATGTTGCGATTTTCTAAATAATGGCGCTTATTTTTAAGCTAGGTAAAACCTAAATTATGAAATTGAACATTCTTTAAAAAGTACTTCGTAAAAAAATGTTACTTTATTTATTTAAAACCTATAATTTTTTTATTCCTTACCTGTGTGCTTTTTTAGGTTTTATGCCAGCAGATAATTGACTTCCGGTTACCTGATGTTGGTGCAATAGGTAGGTTTACTGCTACTTGAATTTGAAAGAGATTTTTGCTATCAAGTTTTGTGTTATATCACCTCTTGTCTTAGGTGAACATAACGATGCTGCAGAGCTGGGAAGGCTGTTGCAACTCATACTCGGTTGCGCCGTTAACTGTGATCATAAACAAGGTTAGAAAAAGCAAATGATTAGTACTATGAATTTGGTTTTAAAACACATGTATTGATGACGTTTTTCTGTAGAATATATTCAGACCATTATGGGGATGGAAGAGGCTGATCAACACGTTGTCATGAATGCGATTCAGGAATTGATGACAAAGGAAACGCCTAGTACGACATCCAACGAATCGTACAATGAAATGAACGAACAGGTACGTACTCATTTGACTCAGAATTGTTTTGAAAACGACTTCAAAGTTGAAGAATTCATTGCGATAATCTACGCTTTTATGCACGTAGTTGAAGAGACTCATGGATGAACTGCAGAGTTCATCAGCAGCCAAGGAGCAAATAACACAACGATGTCATGAGTTAGATTTGCAGGTGACTGTTTTGCAAGAGGAAAAACAAAATTTGGTTATGGAAAACGACCGGTTAAGTGAAAAGTTAACGCAAGCTGAAGGATTGGATGATTTAAGGTAATATTCATTCATATTATTTATCATTTATTAATCCTGTATTGGATTGTTTCGGAAATTTATGAACACTAGAATGGGTATTAAATTATTTTGATTGTGCGCTTATAGCTCTGCAGCTGGACGTCGTAACCTTGCGCTACAACATCAGGTGGACCAATTACAAGAAGAGTTGTACAAAATTGAGTCATGTACGTTTCCGGAGGGTTTTCGTTACTGCTAATTTAATTGTTGATCGTGTGCCAATTTGATTTTCTAATTATTTCAAATTATTGTTATAGCCCGAGATGAGTTTCGAACAAAAGTAGAGGATTTGGAGTTAGAAATTAGAGAACTACAAGAAAAAGTGAGTTGATTTCATGTTGCTTACACAACTTCAAAATGCCTTCTCGGTTAAGGAAACCTCCTTTTGTTTTAGAACGATGACCTCCAGCGAGTGGCTGACGAGGCCAGGCTACTTAAAGATGAAGTCGACATTTTACGAGAAACAACTGACAAAGTGGCCAAGTATGAGTCGACAATCGAATCGTACAAAAAGAAACTGGGTAAGTGTGAATTTGGAAAAAAACAAAAATTAACGAATCTCCTGTTTTAAGTTGAACCGTACCGACATGTTACTTTATCATCAATTAGAGGATCTCGGAGATCTTCGTCGCCAAATGAAACTTTTGGAAGAGAAGAATACAGTGTACATGCAGCAAAACGTCGAACTCGAGGAGGTTCAGATCGATAAATATTGCGCTTTTATTTCCTGGATTTTAGTTGAAATTGGGGTTCGTTGTTTCAGGAGCTTAAGAGAAATGCCACATTAAGAACCCAGTTGGACATGTACAAAAAAAACGTGCAAGAGCTACATGGAAAGCTGTCGGAAGAAACAAAAAAAGCAGATAAGTCTGAGTTCGAGAAGAAAAAACTTCAAGATAAATTTGTTGCCATTGAAAGTGAAAAGGAGGTTGGTCAATTTGAGTTTTTCGCTTTAAAATGTGTTTTTGTGGTGACGTTTTTGTGTTATGATTTTTACTAAAATTTTACTTTGTTATTTATTGCTAGAGGTTAGTTGCGGAACGAGATGCTCTTAAGGAAATCATTGATGAATTAAAGTTAAATCAGCTGCATATAGGTGATTGTTTTTTTATTACATGATAGTTATTTTATTGCCGAGTGGAAATGGGCTTCAATCTATGCTTTATTTCGTTAGAATCTACTTCATCCCAAGATCACACTGGCCGTCCATCTGTTGGTTCTGACAGTGATGGCTTCGAAATGATTCCACCTGTTGTTAAGTAAGTCACTTTTGAAATTAATTTTTAGATTTAGCCTCCATTTTCTTAACCCACTGCAGATTAAAATAATAATAAAAAAAATATCTAATTTTTTGCACTCACATCTATCACGATTTTTTTCAGGGAAAAACTCATTCGCCTGCAACACGAAAACAAAATGTTGCGATTGAATCGACAGGGGAGCGACGAAGATCAAATTCAGGTGCTGCAGTCAGCACTGGACGTGACGAAAGAAATCCAGAGTGAACTGGAGACGGAAAGCAGGTGGGGAAGTCGTTTCAAATGTGACATCTGTGTCGACATCCTGGTCGGCTTCTTCCTTAGCATATTTGCTCCATAGTGCTGCCGCTTCATGCCGCGCTGTCTGTCCATTCGAGAATTGTGCGAGATCTTTCTTGCACGGTCAAAGGTCAAGATGCATTGACGCGACCAATTCTGAAGCTGGTGGCTTGTCTTTGCGAGGGCTCTGTTTGCTTTCTGCGGGGCAGCTACGTGTTTGGTTTTGCTTTTTATAAGCGGGCAAAAGCCGTTAGGAGAATTTTCAAGATCGTCGCGATAGCGTGCTTTTCCCGACACCCAGTTGAGATAAGCCGCAAGAACTACGGAGTTGTGCGGTTGTTGAGCGTATTCGATGGAAGTGGTTTTAGGAGTACGTAATTTTTAAAAACCAAGTAACATTCCCATTTCGTTGCGAATTCCATTCAAGTGTACCTTAAGTTATGAAAATCTAGTTTACCGACATAGATTTAACGGGGGTGTTCCACCATACGATGACCAAACTTACAAAGTCCATTTCGCTAACTTCCCAGCCATTTTTTGCATATTAGAATGGGAACAATTTTTATCGGATATTGGTGTTTACGTGGCATTTTTGGCTGGGAATCTCCTGAGGCTTTATTGTCACATGATGGTATGCTTTATGTTCAGAATTTCCTCGAATATTATGTACTTTTTTAAAGTTTCTCTGATTTTTTTTAACTTTCTGGTCAAAATTGCTTTAAATTTCTTGTTCATCTGCCATCCATAAATGACGTCGTATAATAAATTTGCAGTCACATTTAGATATTTTTCATGTGTTTAATAATTTTCAAATGTGTCACTTAATTGTAACGGTCAATCAAAATCATAATGTGGCATGTACATTTTTTACTAGTCAAATTATTAGATAGTTTTTGTTTTGTCATGTTCATAAAAATGCCAGTATTGATGAAAAATGAGAATATTCGAGGAAATTTGTACCATTGATGTGAAGGGGACATGTGGTTTTCTTATTTCTTCAACAGGGTTGCCTCAAATTGGGGCAAATCGAAAAATTCTATGAATTTGAGAAGTTGCCAAACAGTATATTAATTTGACAATGTTTTAAAAGTTGAGACTTTTTTGGAAAAAAGCAAAAAATGTGGGGCAGCCCTGTTTACGATGCACAATCGCCAGTTTGCTGCTCATTTATTTGAATGAGTTTGGGTGCTAGTCTATCCTTCATCTAGTAAATTCTAGTTGTATCCATATGACATTATTGCATAAGGTTTACAAAGTTGTATGTTTCATGTAATGAACAGTATTTTTGTTCATTTTTTATCGTTCTCATATTGTTAGCAATTTTTGATAAACCTATTTGAAATGTTAGTTAGAGGATGCTATACAAAAGTGAGATTTTTCATGTGATAGGTTGCTACTAGAGATCTCTTCCAAGTTGACGAGTGTAGCTCCCACCTTTTTAATAGCAATAATTCACTCGGTATGCTTCGTTAAATTAGTGCCTTATCCATTATAATCTCAGGTAGAATGCAAATATTTATGTAAATATAAATAACGGTTTATCGCATGTTTGATGGGGCAAAGCAGAAAAAAGCGGGTAGATAATTGTAGATTAGCTAGAGATCAACATTTTGCCATAAATTTATGTTCTTCTGGTTCTATATAATTAAGTTTTAATTTACGTTGACGCATAATTTGTCAAGACAAGTAAGACACACTACTTCGAGCCCTAGCTTTTTTTAATTCCTTGGTCAGAAACGAGTTGATTAGAAATTTCTGCACTCCTTGCAAGCGCTTGATTTGAATTTATTTTGATTTATTCAAACTTCTGATAGTCGTTGATCTATGCCAGCACATTTGATGAATGAATGTACTGAACTTGTGCAAATAAATGTTGGTTATTGTTAAGATGGTTGGTGCACGCAATTGCTTTCCATTTGCTGGAACAACCTTATCAATTTTAAAAAGGTTTTACCAATCACAAAATTTGGAAAAATATCATTTTGTGGATTAAAACAACATGAAATTTTGAACAGAAATCCTTTGCTTTTAAAGTTTAAAATCTAAAGAAATTGACGAGGTTGTTAATAGCTACACAAAAATCAATCTAGTTTACACGATTAAATTTTTGTGCTCTTACACAATACCATTTCCAGCTTTTATTTCCTGAATCTTTACAAGAGCGCTGCAGATTGGGATTCTTACAGATAGTTACAAGATTGCAAACACATTTCTTTATTAGCACGAATAAGTAGTGACAGAACAAAACAACCCTTTATCCTTTACAGTTTCCTACCCACTCAATAATTATAGTTAATTACTCAATTTTCTTTTCTGCTTGGTTACAGATTGGCAAACCAACGCATCCTTGAATTGGAAAGTCAACTCGAAGAGCTTCAGCAAAGCCAGTCCACGGCAAGCATGCAGGAGGGGTCAGAACTGAGGCAGAAAGTTAATTCGACGCTTGCCAAAATCGGAGAACTTGAACTGGAATTGCAGAAAAAGAATTCGCAGATTGATCAACAAGAAGCCCTTTTAACCTCGCACAGTAAATCCATCGGATATTATAATTTTGTTAAATTCAGCTACAAAAAGTTGTGTGCCAAGATTAGTTTGCAAGTATCGGTAATTTATTTTATGAACCATTTGTTTGCGCAGATGAAAAAACGCAGCAGTTGCAAGAAACGCTCAACAGAAAAGAGGACGAAATTCGAGAAATGGATGAAAGATACAAAAAATATTTAGAAAAGGCAAAATGTGTATGTATTGCAAGCTTTTACTTGCCCAATTCTGACCGAAGATCAGTTACACCAAACTTCGTTTAATTTACTTTGTGATAAAATACGACTTCGTCAAGCATTATTCTACTTTGAAATTTTACAAAGTTTGCAGTAACTGATCTTTGTTTGGGTTATGTTATTCTGATCATACATTTATTTATAGGTGATGCGGACTTTAGATCCAAAGCAAAACCAGACAAATGCACCTGATATCAACGCTCTCAAATATCAGCTTCAAGAGAAAGACAAATTTATTGAAAATTTAGAGGTACTTTTTTATTTTTCCTTCTCAAAATATAATTCCTGCAAAAAAAAACAACAAGTTTCCCCTTGTTCATTATTTCCATTTCCATTTTTTTTCAGAAAGAGACAAAAGAAACGAAAGTGATGCGTGAAATGGAAGAGAAAACCATCATCACTGCCTTTCATAGCTTGGTTTGAGCACTTGCATATTATATTTTTCTTGAATTTATGAATTCACATTTGATCATTTCACCTTTATTTCAGAATTTTTTAATAATGATATTCATTTGTTGAACTTATCGCAGGGGATGCAGCTTCAACGTCGAGCTGTAGAAGAGCGCCTGGCAGGCATGACACAGGGCCACTCGTTTTTAGCCCGCCAAAGACAGGCAACGTCGCGTCGTATGGGTTTGGGACTTGGTCAAAGGTGATTAATTTCTCCTATGCATCCTAACGTGCTGTTCTCCTGCATGTCACGTTTTGGTCCGTTGGGAGAAAAATGCCTTGTGGAGTCCTTTTCTTTCGGTAAATTGGTCTCATTCCCTTTGTATTCAAACATCTCAAAACACGAAGACGTAATTTATACAAAAATGCAGATTTTTTAGATGATTTATGTGGCACTGTTTTGGTAAACTTTGATGCAAACTCAAGAAGTACTATAATGTAATCACTATTATACATTGGTCTCAAAACATCGTGTTTCACTTAACTTAAGCCTCGTCTCGTGATGTGATTATCAAACATGCCATTCATACCTTTACATTGTTTTATACAGGAAAATTAGTTTTGGTCCTTGCAATAACCAAAGAATATATAGCTGTTTGTGCAGGTTCAATAAGTTTTATATTATTGGGAATTGTGCATTATTGTGCAATAATGATGATTTTGAATTTTAAAAAAAGTGTCCTTTAGCCAGATAATTGTAAATCACGTAACAAATTGCAATGACCAGTAACAATTGAGACTGCTTATGCTAACTTTTGGAAAACTTTAAAAGAAATATTTTGTTGGAAACGGAAGAAATTTTATAATTTTATAATTTAACAATTTTTGTAACCTCGATTACCGTACACAGGTTTGATCACTTCATGCTTCACTTAACTTAATCATCTTTTCCCAATGTTATCCACGAACAAGCCTCGCCTAATTGTATATAACGAAGCAGGACATTGCAAACTAGTCACGGTTACTTTCACACATAATTTTGCTGACACAATCCTAGATACAATTAATTTTAAAAAATGCTTTAATTACAGCTTTAGCGCTCTTTACAACTCGATTGATGTGAAAACGAGCTTAATCATTTGTAATTACATGTTTTCTGTCTTTTACGAGATAATTTCGTGTGTCGGTTATTGAAAATCCTGCCATTTCTCTACCTTCTTTCTGGCTTCTCTTGTTTCCTTCGCTATTTAACCTATAATCTCTGTTTCTATAGAATATTTCACTTTCTCTTAGGTTGAATTTGTCCATACTTTTAATATCAAGCCACCATATTAATCCACTTTTTCTATTTGCAGCGATTATCTCGACTTTTAAAATTTCCCCTGCACGTCATTTGTGATCTGTGTTGCTCGAGGAGAAATAATAAGCCTTCTCTTATGTAATATATCGCATGCTGCTGTTTGCTAATTAGCTATCTTAATTTCGAAGCCTCTCGTGTGGCAATGAAAATTGGGTTTATTTTTTAAACAAGGCATAATAATTATCTCTGATCCATATCTTGGACTGCATTTTATTTGATATTTATGAGTTTTCGTATGCTGTCTACAATAATTTCTGTTTGAGCGATAAAATGAATTTTGATGTGAACATAACCAAAGGAAACAATGTAGCGTATAAATAAGTTGTCTTATTTAGTTTTGACTGTCGACTAATGCGATGATGAAGCAAGTGTGTTTTAATTTGTGCGAGGCTTTTATTTAATTAAATATGACAAAGCATGAAAATTTTACTTTAAACTTAATATGTTTATCTTATTCATTCGAGTGATTATGCTGCATGGAGGGAATGCAGGGCATTGGATCATATTAGGACATTACATTGTACTGTAAATAAAATAATATTATTTTAAACTTGTAGTATTTATATTGCATTTGGATGTTTGAAAACAATTGCGATTAGCATCGACAAACATTGAGTATCGTCTATTTTGTTTTTGTTTTGTAAAGTATAAGGATTGTGAAGTTGGAATTTAGCACGAAAATTAACTGTTCAATAATGGAAATTGTGATTAAAACATTTCCTTATGTTAATTAATTGTTATATACCATTGCATATCTTTTTTTTAACAGCCAGCGTGATTCTGGTGGGGTTCAACCCATTCTTGCAGAAAGGTTAGCATTTGGTAAACCAGTAGCAATGTACAATTTTGGCTGCATCATGTGATACTGTCTTTACTTTTTGAAAAAAATCAATTTAGGTTGTGGGACACATCTAACAGCTAAGTTTGATTACAGTTTTGGAAGAGCTTGTTTTGGATGTACAACTATTGTAAGAAATAATATTTTAAGGGATATTTAAATTGTATTGATTAATATACAATAAATCAATTGCCATAGGGTTCATGTACAAACTCGTTGATGTATACTTTTGTGGCACCATGTAACTAACTGGCGGGAAAGTGAAATCTGACTAGTGGCGCCACCTGCCTTTTTTCATAAATCGCGCGCGCGTGTTTGGACGTGATCATGTTTTTCGGAAGTGAATTCGAAAACTTCCATCGAAGAATTCAGGTAATTATAAATTTATCACGACGATTTAATATATTAAGAACGTAATACGTCGAACCATGAATGTGAAATGGGAGTTGTAATCAATTGTTGGTAACTTTTTAATGACGGAAAATGACTGCATGTACTATATGGGATCCATGCAATACCCTAATGATAAGCATAATTTAATCTAAATTAATCAGCATATCAACTTATCAAGTATTTGGTCAAAAAGAAATAATGTACATGTGTAGAAATATGCTATTAATCGGTGTTCTATACGTCATTTATTTCTATGACACCGTACGCATTTCATCAATTAAAGACACCATCTCTTGTAAGACCATTAATTATTTTCAGTACCGCCAACAGAAAAAAAGCTTTGATTCTAAGAAAAAATTAACTACTTAGAATATTTGTTCAAGTTACCAACAATAAGAATAGGGAAACACTAAATCTAAAGAATGTATGCATCAGGAAGAAACTAAGGTGCGACGATCATTTCAGGTAAAGTATATTATTTAGAAAAATATGGAAAATATTTAGCGGACGAAAAATATACATCTGGACTTGCATTATTGCCGAGCACCTATGGCGTAGCAAGGATATTTGGCGCCCAGGGCAAAACATCCAAATTTCTCCCCCTTTCATCCTCCACTACCCAAATTTGCGTGCCCCCCATTATCCACTGGCATATTGTGCTACTTAAAATAAGTGTATGCTTATTAAGTTTCAACAATAATGAGTTTAATAAAATGTAATCCATTATCCAACAGAACAATTTTAATACTTTATGCCACCTTAGCCATCGGCGCCCGGAGAGGCTACCCTCTTCCTCACTACGCCACTGCTGAACACATGTATCCAGATATAAATCTGTTGGTCACATCACTTGTATCCAAATGTATGAGACAACGATGTTTCCAAGTAGCTGGATACATGTACGTAACTGGTTTTATCTCCTGGACTTTATATACACATGGTTTAAGAGTCGAGACACCTGTGATTCTAGGATGCACACCGTTTTTAGAGATGTTGCTATGGAGAAAAATGCGTCTTATAATTGTTGAAATACAGCGTTTTCAACCAAAAATGTGAGTACCTTTAGGTTGTCGACAATTTTAATTTTTCACATTCTTAAACAAAGTTAAGAAATTATCTGTAGTATCACTCTTGCATCCAATAGAAATACTTTTCTTTATTCACAATGACTCTCATCATGATTGGATACCTTTGATATAACCATATAGTTGCAATAATATAGCATGCTATGATCGCTCTAATCGATCAACAAATGCTACATTGAATTCTACTAGAAGCAATTTTTGATGTGATCCAGTTGTGAACATCAGTAGTTAATTTGAAACATCTTTATTAAAAATTCAATAATCATGCGCTTATCCATAAAGATCATTTATTTCTCGTGCATCCTAATTTACGGTATGTTGCTTTACTAGCTAGTCAGCTTACGATAATTACTATTCAAAATGTATTCACACCTGGCTGCAATAATTCTTACTTCATCTTAAACCATCTTACATGACAGAAAAACAAAAAAACATCGACACATTTGAGCCACATAAAAATAAGCAAAATAGTATTATAGTTGGTAACAATATTTACATATGTTCTGCAGTTGTATTTGACACGTCTTGGAAGAAAAACAAAATTGCCACACAAATAATTTGTAAAAAATGATTCTGTCAGAATTCTTACTGATAAGCGCATCCTTAAGAGGCACAGTTGCATATCATAGGTTAATAGCTAGAATGATAATGCAGGCTTCTATGGCTATACATTTGAATTTAAAAGTTATTAGGACTATCAATATTTTCTTTTCATCTCGTTGTGAAAAGTCAGTTGTCTTGATATATTTCATCACAAATCCAACAAACTCTTTAGTGGCCAATGCAAGTTTTTTTATGTTTTATGCAGCATTTCACAAACTCATTTTAGTATCTACACTAAGAAGTAAATGAAAGTGCACTTTGTGAATCCCTTATTTTTTCCGACATTTCTGCAAATTACAGGCCTATCTTTCTTTGTTTGTAATTTGGTTTTGCCACACCAACTGGTAACGTCCAACTTTATCGATGGTACTAAGTACATTAGACTAAGATATCTACGAGCTATTATTTGTTCATGAGATTTTATTTTATTGTATCTTCGATAATCAATCAAAGTCCTAATGTTTTGTCATTAAAGATGCTTGGAAATTATTTGAATGCATTTATACAATCAAATAGTCAATATCTCAGAGATAATAAAAATGACAACTACTGATAAGTTGCTAATATCAAGCACTTAATGATTGGCCCTTGTGCAATTTGTAACTCCTTACCATGAAACAAAGCAGTCCATCAATTAGGTCTTTTTTAATTTCTCTACTGCTAAATAACAGGGCGTCTGATTAACAATGACTAGTCATGATTTTAAAAAGGCAACCTATCACGTTTTTGTTAGTGGAAGCAGTTGCAATAACAAACGTAAAAACATGTCACAGAAATTATAAGGATGCTTATGCTTGAAACAATACAATCGAAACTATCACAGAATTGCCAATGTAATGCAAATAATTTTGTATGGTAATTACCCATGCAGAATTTGTAGATTTTTTGTCGTATTCAAATATAATGCCAGCAACGTGAATACTAAGTTACATAAGCTTTTTTATTTCTGCGCCAATCATTTTATGAAAGTATTTTGATGGACACCAATATTTGGCAAAGTGCACTTAAAATGGTGCTTTAGTTTGCTGGATAGTCTCCTGCAGAATTTGCAGAAAGTTTCCAAAGTTGCCCATCCGTGTACTTGCAAATTATCTGACCACGGTAAATATCCTCCTTGATTTTCACACATAAGTACGTGTACGAAGACCTGCATTGCGGTTCTTTTCTTACGAAGTAATGTATTTACACGGGCATTGATTGAATATCAGTTTTCTTATCATATTCATCAATGTACCATTGCTGATTTAGATAGAGGAAGTCTACAATAATCTTGTAAATAGTATTGTGAGCTTTCACTTCGACATACATGGCGAGGAAGAATGCGACGAAAAAAAGGACTCCGCAAACCAGCGTGACAATTTCGGACTGGGTCAGTCTGTTTTTGTCTAGACTCACGCGGCCTCCTCCTTTGTCATGTTTGAAGCACAAAATAGTCACTGTGGCAGCACCGATCATTGTTAAAAGACTGAGGAAAAAGATGGTGTGGAGAATCTTGTCACGTAAGGAGCACTGTGGAAATTGCCAATGGTTAATCTGAAATGAAACCCACAACAACAACAAATTAGCAATTTAATGGTAATTTATCAGCGTTAAAAACCACATCTTTATTATTCAATAATTTACTGGCTTACCTTGAATTTTTTATGCCGGTGATATTGATAAAGACATAGTTCACAACTAGGAGGCCGCTTTGACTTCCGACTTGAGACCTCTAACCATTTCTGAAAATGAAATTAGCCAATATTATTGTCAAAATAAATCAAAATATTCAAACAGCATTCACAAAGTCTTGGGGTGCTGTATGCATTATGCATTTAATCAGCAGTGACAAGTTTTGAGAATTTTTTTAATACATATGCATGTAAAAAAAAAGATCACCACCGCCCCCACAGTTCCATCTCTATAAATGAGTAAAACGTTGATATATCATAGTTCGATCTCCTGCACATTTTGTATGATGTCAACGTGGGATCATCGGTTAATATTAAACAGTCGTGATCACGTTTGAAAATTGAAATATGGGATACTAAACAGCTCTGTGCAGAGAATTATCAATGATGGCCAGTAGCTGCACACTTTATATAGTGTAAAAGACTCCCACAAGCATGAATGAGATTATGGTGCCCTTAAGATGTTTTTGGACAATTAAGGTAAAGAGAGTCTTGTAAGATTAGGCAAACGAGAATTAAAAACTTACCATAAGGCAGCCATTGTGAATGTACTGCATCGTCCCGGAGCACCGACAAGGCGAAATGAGGCTGTCTTCGTCCCCCGCTGGCAAGTGGCAAATGCGACAGGTGGGAATCGTGGGATCGCTGTTGGAACTGGTTACACTAAGTTGTGCGGCGGACGGGCATTGCGGAAACCTTCCGATGACAAAGGGCTCGTCTTCCGGCGAACAGCAATTCTCGTCGTCGTCGTCGTCGTTCGGAGGGATGGACAGCGGCGACAGGTACTTTCTGTACGGTGGAGCGCAGTTGGTTTGCAAGACGTTAAAGTTTAACCTGCATTCGCTGTCTGTCGGGACATGGAGCACGGTTGGAACGTCCGGCTGCAGAATGTCCAAAACTATCTTTGGCGCGGACCGCGTAAAGGATCCGACACGCGAGTGCGCACAATCCTTCTGTTGGTCCCCCTCGTCGCAACTCTTGTAATCCGAAGAAGTGCTGCAGATGCTGAAACCGTCGTTGGAAGAAGCCAGCTCTATGAGGTCCGGCTGCAACAAGGGGGAAACCGAGGAACATACAAACGTGGTTATCGGAGCGAGGGCCTCATCCCCATCCGGGGGTGAAACATCTTCACCCCCGGAATGCTCTTCATTTTTGTTAATCCAGTTCCAGATTTTTGTCTGATCCATGCTTTGCAGCGGTTCTTCGTTCGCAGCCATGGCACCGCGGTAATCCTCGTTGGAAACCACCGATACGGTGCTTACCGGATCACTGCCGCGAGCACCGAGCAGAGCATCCATCTCCTCCAAAGTCGTTAAAGCGCTCATGATTACTGCTAGATCAAAACTAGATGAAAAACAGTGTATCGAACTTTTACCTCGGACTGGGCGAAGGCGCCGATTGTTAAAAAAATGTTCTTCTTGAAAGCACGGATATAAGCTCTTAGGTTTTCACAATCTATATTTCATTTCTCTGTTATAAAGCAAAAGTGAAGAGCGAACGTTGAGAGCTATGATTAAAGAAAATCCATTTACACAACATATGCAGGAATGTAGACAACGGGCACACTGATGATGGCGACCAATTTAACGTCATGTTGTTTCTGTAAAAAAAAAAAAATTACAAAGATTAAATACGAGGTACAATTTAGTGAGAACCATGTGTCTATCCGAACAATCCTTCTCACCATTTTTCAAATAAAATTCAGAGTTGTTAGAAAAACAGACTAGTCTTAAACTTGTCTCATTCAACACCACTAACATTTTACAAAATCTCACCCTGACTATAAATATATCTATGTGTGTTAGCCGTTTATATTCACAATCTATGTTTTATTCTTTCACAGAACTGCTATTTATTTCTCAGTGCCAAGGAGTTAAGGAAAGGTGTTATTAGCATACTAGTGTTCGATACGGTGTGTTATTTCGGAGTATTTGTGCTACAAGAACAGCTTAACGACTGATGTTTACTTTAATTACCGGATTGCAATTGAAGAACAGGATTATGACTAGCTGATGCCACTACCCGGTAAGTCACCCACAGATTTTTAACGTCAATTCCAAGAAGTTCAATAACAAAATTGATGACGATGAGAGTTATGTGTCATTCGCTGGTAATCTTTTGTCTTTAATCGCCTTAAATTGAAAACGTTTGATTCACCTTTCAAAGAATAATGCTGACAGAAAAGTGAATGTTGGAACATTTGAAATCTCTCCCTCTTTGTAAAGTAGTCAACTCTTAGTTATTGTGCTGAAGAGAAATGTTGACCATGAGCCATGTTGACAGAAAAGAGTGTTGGAACATTTGAAATCTCACCCTTTTGGTAAAGTGGTGAACTCTTAGTTATTGTGCTGAAGAGAAATGTTTCCATGAAGCAATAAGCCATTATTGACAGAAAAGAGTGTTGGAACATTTGAAATCTCTCTTTTGGTAAAGTGGTCAACTCTTCGTTATTTTGCTGAAGAGAAATGTTGGCCATGAGCAATAAGCCATGTTGACAGTAAAGAGTGTTGAAACATTTGAAATCTCACCCTTTTGGTAAAGTGGTGAACTCTTAGTTATTGTGCTGAAGAGAAATGTTTCCATGAAGC
>JAQGBW010000349.1:0-45869 GCA_034698625.1 Julus scanicus | reverse complement strand
GTGGGTGGGGGCGTGGTCACCTCCCACCGGAAATCACCACCCACTTACGCCAGTCAGGTGCCCTGTACTACTCATGTGAAATTTGTTTACCTCCCTTACACATTTTAGTATCCTAGACTTACTCCAGGGTGTAAAAGTTATTTATGAACATGTGTGAATATTTAGTCTAGCCGAAGTGAAATTTCACTTTTTGGAATCTCAAGATTTACTAGAATTTAATTGTGTGTTTGGGTTAATAAAATCAGCGGTTTTTGTACATCAACAATATCAGCAGTCTAGTACATCTTTAGGCTCGTAATCAAATTTCATTATTAAATTTTTGATTATCAATTTACTCCCTTAGGATTAAAAACCATGTATTTAATGAAATGTTTCGGAATTTCAATACATACAGGGTAAAGAGGTAAATTTGAGCTAAACCATGAATTGATCTTTAGCTTTTTTAGTCCGATCACAAACGTGAAGTGAATGTATCGAAAGTGAATACTGAAGTTTGAATATATATTCCCTACCCCTCGCATGATTTGCAGGGGTAATGACCATTCTGACAATGACATTTCTGGGCTTGGACACTCGCAACGATCTACCCAAAGTGTCGTACTCGACCGCGTTGGATTCCTTTATGGCCATCAGCTTCACTTTTGTGTTCGCAACCATCATTCAGTTTGCACTGGTCCACTATTTCACGAAAAGAGGCAGCGGCGAAGTGTACTTAATACCGAACGACTCTTCAGAGGACGAATTTGAGGGATTAAATGACATTGAGGACGACGAAAATACGACAGTAAGTACACGCGTCGAACTAAATAAAAAAAATCACTGGACCAATGAATAATTTAAGACGACGGTTGCGCTAAATAATAATGGAAGCTTGCAAAATTCGTATGCCAAACAATACGGTGTTTTCCTAGGAAACTAATTGATTAGTATACCCCAGGGACTGAGATTTCCACACTAACTTAACACATTTTTATTTTTTGGAAATTCAATTAGGCTTCGAACGGAAGAACTGAGAAGCACGTGCTCGAGTTCGTCTCGTGTTGTAGTTCTTTTTTGTTCTTATTTTTGAGAAAAACTTCTTAGTTTTAAATAAAACTAGAACTAAAAAGCACGTGCTCGTGTTCGTCTCGTGCTGTAGGTTTTCTTTTGGTTCTTTTTATTTTTTTAAAAAAACAATAGAACTGAAAAGCACGTTCTCGTGTTCTTCTCGTGCTGTAGTTCTTATTTTCGTTCATATTAAAAAAAAAAATTAACTGAAAAGCACGTGCTCGTGTCTCGTGCTGCACCTAGTTGTTCTTTCGTTCTTATTTAAAAAAAAAAAAAAAACAAAGAACTAAAAAGCACGAGCTCGTGTTCGTCTCGTGCTACGAATTTCAGCACGAGTCGAACACGAGCTCGTGCTTCTTTTCGTTCTTATATAAAAAGAACTCGAATTGTTGATAATATTCCATTCTGATTATTCCACCTCTAATAAAAAGGTTTTTTTTGCATTAATAAGATGGATAACTGTGTCGAAACATCCATGGACATTGCCTCCTCAAGCGAAGATTTTGGCATGACCAACGCACGCGATGCTCAAGTCAGTGGTTCTGCTGCCCTGGAGCACCGCCTTCATTTCAACAAAGGGGATTTCCCTCCTCCTAGCAGATGTTCGCAGTGTTCGAAACGCCGTCGTCGTCTATCTTTCTGTAAGAAGGGAAAATCAGAAACGAAATATCGAAATCCGAATAAAGGCGGCGACACTTGGCCCCTCTGCTTGACCAAATGGATCGGCAGTGTGGCCACCTTTCTGCGGACATTGCAAGTCCTGAGACCCCAGTGTCCACCCACCAATGGTCATTGTGATGGCGAGGAGGACACTACAGTCTGTCCACCAAGTGGCCATCGTCGCTCTGTGTACAGGGTAGCCCGTGGGAAAGGTCGAGGTCCTAAAAGAGCCACTGTAGATTTGGAGGAATTCAACAGTGTCAGTAAAATCGATTCCGTATCCAGAATTTTGTTTCCTGCCACGTTTTTGGTCATCAATCTGTTTTATTGGCACATCTATTTGTCCCAAAATGCTCTCTATAGCAGCGAATTGCCATAGGGAGAATTGGGAAATTGTAAAAAAAAAAATACCAGGACATATTGTTTATTTCAATGTTTCACGAAATGCTTTCATTGTTCTGTTCAATATTATTCTTTCGCTTGACTAGGTCGATGACTTTATATATATATATATATATATATATATGGCTTTTTTAGATGGATCACCGAGCGAATACCTTAAATTGGTAAACACAACTCTGCATTCGTCTGATTTGAATAATTTGTTATTGCTAATAAGTTGGAAAAAATAATGATCAATATTGTGGTGTTTTTAATTTTTTTTTTTAAAAATCTATACGTTGAAGTTTAGTGTTTTTTTGATTTTATTCAACAGGTAGTTCTTGACATGTAGCACTATTTAGTGCCATTTGTGGTGTGATGTTTTGTGATAGAAAAAGCTATATATGGACATGCATGGATTTTCATGTGCCATATATACTAGATCATACTGAAACAAATATGGAAGAAATATGGGCCTTGTATGGACATACTTGGCTAATTCCAAATATGGCTTGACCAGAAATTATACACATCAGGACATATGTGGCCAGTACACAAACGGCCAGGTACGGCCATATATCTCCATGCATGTCCATGTATGTCCATACTTGCCCATATATTAGTATATACGTATATCGATGCATGGTCCTTCAAATCTCAAGTATGGTCCTTCAAATGTCAAGTATGGTCCGTTAAGGGTTAAATATGGTCCATGCATGTCCATATATAGCTTTTCCACTCGGGATGTAGCCATGTATTTACCTTGTATTTGTCATGTATTTGCCATATCTAACTTTTAGATGTCACATGTAACCATGTATGAACTTGTTTGTATCATCTATTGGCAATATTTAGAATTTGAATGCTATATTTTACCACTGAATGACCAAATATTGAGTAGCTATTCAGGTTTTGAACGGAAATATAACATGTATCTAAGCTATTGTTGAACTTATCATTTCTACATATGGGTCCCAAAACCAGGTATAGTCAAATTTAATCCCCACGTGAACATAAAATATGGTTATATGCCCATATATGTCCGGTTATCCTCTCATGTTCCATGCATATTTTTTCTCAAATGGAATATGAAATTAAATGTTATGTAATTATTTATGTCATAATTAATAAAATCACTAATATAAAAATGATATCGTCAAACGTTCTTAATTATGCTTTTTAATCACTATGTAGATCAAATATATATTCTCGTAAAATAAATCTTGCTTACTTACCAGTCACAAGTTGCAACAGGTCAAACGCATTGGAAAATTGATTCGTCAGTGTCCAATAAAAGCTCTCGAGTGTCTACTTGAGTGTCCATATTATGAAATTCAGAGAATGGAAGAGGTCCTATAGGAATTTTCATATAAAATACGTAAATAAAACAACTCCTTTTCATTGATTTCGAATATTTGTACAACTAAAGTTTTTTTTTCATAATATCAAATAACTGGACACTTAAATGGCTAGTTTAGTAATCCATCAAATGGAAAGACAGGTTTAGTGTAGAGAGGTTTCTAAATTCAGCAGTTGAAACTGTGAAATACATGTATACGAAACACAATAGAAGGAATTGCATTAAATACAAAAGAGGGATGAGGAATATTACAAGAAATATACTTTGTTAGTTAGAAACTTAGTTTATTATTCGTAATTTTAGACATTATTCAATTCCAAATGAATTTTCTGATCACTACTTCGCCATTTTAAACTAATCCTTAAACAATAATTATGAAAACTAGGATCATGCATCGAGATGTTAGGGCAACTTAAATTTTTGGGTTAGGTTGGGTTAGGTTAGGGTTAGGGCCATACAAACACTTCCACATAGCATTAGTGTCTTGAGGAAATGCGGATATTTAAGGGTGTTTATGGTATGGCACGGTCAGTTTGGGTTAGTTTAGAACAATTTAGGGAAATTTAGGGCAGACTAGGGCATATAGACCGCCATTTTGGATTATTCTATCTTTATATTTTTACTCGGTAGATGGCGTATCGTCTATGGTTATTTTAATGTTGATTATCTTTGCTGCTATTCAGAGAATTGACTATCTTCAGGGGCACTTTCGACGATTTAAATAAATAATAATTAAAAATACTTTTTAAAATTTGTGGAACTTCTTAGTACCGAATCAGTATTTTTTCCAAGAATGGCTATTAATTTCCATGATTTTTAAACAAAAAAACCGACGTGATGGCCATATAAAAAATAAACTCTCTCACCAGACTACATATATCTATAAAAAGACACATTTTTTCCTAAAATGGACCTTCATCATCATGTACTTAGGGCCTAATCACCTCAGTGGACAAGTCGTTATTATTTCGTGATACGGCCCATTAAGAAATGCGTTATGGTGATGCTCAATCAGCAAATAAATGTGATTTTGTGCTAAGCTTGCAATATATGTTCACTCGTGGTCAATGGTGCTGTTATCGATAGTGAGGCTTACCCAATAAAACAGGTTAAGGATGGCGAAAGTGAAGGGAAAAAGGAATCTGGACACACGGTCTATTTTGCTGACGCTGTTCACACCCTCCGTGAAGCGGCGCATCGACGCCCTGTAAGTGTCATTGCCCAGTAAGCAGTAAAACAACTGGACGCAACAGGCCCTGTTCAGCTCACTTTGAGTACCGCACGAATAAGAGTGCACGGGGCCAAACTCTTCTACTGAGGGGCGCACCTGGTGGTGGCACAAGTGAGGACTGCGGACCTGGAAATCGGAAATAAATCGTCAAGAAAACATAATGGCATGTACAACAGTCGAAGTGTACGGAATAAAATTTATACATAAATTTATCCTCGAAATTTCTAAATATTACATACTCATTACACATGATTTAGGTACAATTTTTTTGTAAATCAAATTAGAATTAAAGGACAAAATCCATCTCGTTACTTTGATTTCATCCTATAATTGAAATCTAATTTGCAAAAAATCTATCCAAATCGGTTTACAAATCGTTCAAAATCAATTTCGTAACCTTGATTTTGTCCTGATTAAACACTATACGTTGCATAAAATCGGATTTAAAATCGGTTTTCAATCGATCAAAATCCATTTCATAACTTAGATTTCATCATGACTGAAAACTACGTTGAAAAAGCAATGCATTTTGTTTCATACATACAAATCTAGGCCTGGTTTGAATTAATATGTATATATATCCACGCTGAGCATATATCCATAAAAGTGTTGATATTTTACCATTTTTTCTGAAAGTGTTGATTTCCTAATTACGTTGACGTCTGCCGATGGAAAGCAATCTCCATTCACTTCCTTCACTTCAACGTCTTCCCACTCGCTTTCTTCATCCGGTTCATCAATTTTATCTTCATCCAACATTTCGCCACTTCCAACCTAAACGCGTTTTCAAACAGATTTCGATCTAACCACACATTTGGCCCAAATAAATATATAAACACATTTTTAAGATTATAAATTTAAAATGCTTTTAAAGTGACATGTCATTAGACATGTTTGGCCATTTAATAAACACCGTAAGCTTCTGATAATAGAACGTGAAATAAGAATACCGAATTTGGAACGAAATGCACGAGCAGAAAGATTAGAACGCACGCGCCGAAAAATGGAACGCACGAGCAGAAAGATGGAACGCATGCACGCGCAAATTACGAACATAATAACCATATATATGGCTTCATTTTGTCAATTTTGCACCCCGAATCCGGTGCAATTAAGTGGAGACGAGATGAATGATAAAGCCAGCGCTAGCTAGCGATAATTACCTTAGTGAAATAATGAACTCCAGCAAATTCCAACAAGGAAGCGATGACAAAACTGAAGCAAATGATGACGAACCAATCTAAGGCAGTGGCGTAATTCACTTTGGGAAGATCGTTACGAGTGTCCACGCCGAATGTGGATAGGGTCAACACGGTCGTAATGCCTAACGCGATTGTATAAAAACAATAACAAATGATCATTAACGATTGACCTATACTAGGAACTCAACAGGTGGCAATGTGGAGCTTCGTGTAAGCATGAAATAAAGATGAAATGAAAGTTATCGAAATCAGACATCGACAATGACGATAATAAGTTCAGGGTGGAACAATTATATATGTCCATGCAGATATCATATTTCTATATGTAGGTTTGAAATAATCAAAATAATATCTCAGTTGGAAAAGTTACATGTATGGGAGATATATAGCCATGTATGGGCCATATTTGGCCATTGCCCATATATAGCCATGCATGGCCCATATATTTGATATGGATTTATATCAGAGTATCTAATATGGCTCTACATTAAAAATTCAATTTTGCATTTATAGTGTTATTTTACATTTAATAAAACTTTTGGATTATCTTATATAATTTTATAGTGTGGTCATATCTGGGAAAATGATAGTAAGTGTCACCAAATATGGGCAAGTATGGCCATACATGGGCATATATGGACGGTTATGACCATACATGGGCAAGTATGGCCATACATGGGCAAGAATGACCATACATGGACATATATGGGCAAGTATGGCCATACATGGGCAAGAATGACCATACATGGACATATATGGGCAAGTATGGCCATACATGGACTTATATGGGCAAGTATGGACATATATGGGCAAGTGCGGACATATATGGACGGTTTTGGACATTCATGGGGATACATGCGTGTGTATGGCCGTACCTGGCCATTAATGGACCTATCTGGCCACATATGTCCAGATGTGTCCAATTTCTGGTCTAGCCTTATTCAGATTTAGCCATATATGTCCATATTTGGATTTCTCCACACAAGATATTTCGTAAATACAGTAGTATATAACGAAGTAAATATCGAATATATGCAAAAACAAGTACCATATATGCTCTTGTTTAGCCATATATGACCGGATGTGACCATCTTTCCAGCACAAAAAGCCCCTGATAGGCAGCAATCACTACGAACATGCGAATATGTAATGTTTGCCTAACTACAGGGGCAGGTTCTACTATAAATAATTTTATCGAAAGCTTCTCAGAATCCTACACAATGTTAATTTTAAATAGAAAACATAGTTTTCAACCTGGATATGCTTATGGACATTTTTTTTTCATTTGTGCTAATGAGAAAATAAAAATCTAGCGGATGTATACTGACCTAAACCAACGCGGTCCGATGTTGCTTCTCTATTAATCCAAAAAGAGACCCAGGATAAAACAACGATTAGAACGCAAGGCACATACACCTGAATTAAGAAATATCCGGCGTGGCGTTTTAAATCAAAGTGAATTTGCAACGTGGAAAAACGACCTAAAATTTCAAAAAAAAAAAAAAAATCTCAAAAATCCGGCTTTGTGAATGAAAAGAATTGAAATGAGAAGATCTAAGAGCATTATTTAGAGATTCTTAAGAGGGTTTTAAGAGTGATAAAAATGGTGTCATATCTAAAATACTAAAAATAAAAAAGTTACCTCTTGTAAGGGATACGGTCCTATTGCTTCTGGGGCTTCCAACCAAATCAAATTGAGACAGAGTCAAAGTTCGGTCGAAACGAACTGCATTTTCATCGTCCCAAACATAGGTCACTTGGTCCATGGCATAGGCATCTGCAGCACATACAACCAAAAAAAAGACTCAATTATAATCTGAAAACATCAGTTAGGGAAATTCCCAGCCTCAAAACATGATATTCTATTTGAGAATAGGATTATTTTAATTTTAATACATTGCAACACTTACAACTGCCAAAAACAAGAGGACAAGATTGCTTGTCCATAGGAAAACTGTGTAGTTGCATGGGGCACCTGGCTTTTATGGTAAGTCTGAAAATATGTGGACGAGAATTCGGATATCAAGAAATTGTATTAAATTAGATGAATATTGGGTGAAATTGTGATAATGTGTCTTTACAAAAATGTAAAGGTTTTAAATGGAAAATATACAGGGTTATACAGGCCAAATTATCCCCTATATAGGGGCCATTAAAAAAGGACGTCCCCGAAATTCCTTCAAAAATTGATTTCTCCCTACCTCTTGCAAATTTTAGCCCCAGACAACCCTCTCCCTCATAGATTTTCTTAATTTTTTTAATGTAGGGTGTCCAGAAAAAGTGTATGAACATACAAAGGCCTATCCTATAAATTTCCAAGCACCAGTCTCGTTACTAATTCCACGACATTTTTCCAGATTTTTCTGATTAACGGAAATTTCCTGACCTCAAAGGGAAATTCCAGACATAATTCCCGACTTTCCCTAGGTTTTAAAAATTTAAGTACATTCGGGACTGGGGACACATTTCTTCTGGTGTCCATTTCTGTTTTCACTGACCTTTAAAAATCAAACAGAAAACCCAAAAAACTGAAAAATATCATCATTAGTGGACGTCCATAATGGCTTTCCCTCTCCCCCTGTCTAAATGGTGTCCCCATGCCAGCAGACCCCAACCCCTCTCTTAAGGACGTCTTTTTTAAAAGGCCCCATACAGTGTGTGCCATAAATATAGTAAAGTACAACTTTAAGGCCTACCTGGATGAAAATAGTACCTTTCCGTCTTTTTCAATCCTTATAAATTGGTTAGGTATTGTAATGGTGTGAATGTAGGACTTTTGTCCGTTATGAAAATAGGTGTCCGGCTTCCAGATGCCTTCCAATAATTTGATATTTAAACTAAGTGATTCCACAGGGGCTTCGAATTTTAATCGTTTGTCTTGCCAACTTTGCCGAAAATAGCAATCCATTTCGTAACTCTAGAACCGGAAATATGTCAAAAAATTCAGAAAAACAAAATAATTCACATGAAATCGTAGTTTCAAAAAAATACTAACTTACCATTTCTAATTCAGATATAGGGCCCATACTTTTAACGTGAATACTTGCCATAATTACAGTCGGGGCACCTGTATGAAATCAGTTTTATAAGTACCTATATACAAATGATCTTAACGCGTGTTAATGTGAATTTTAAAAGTGAGGCCTGTGCGAGATATTTTTGAAATTTTCATTGGAAATTTTATAGTTATACTGTTCGAGTTAAATTTGAGCTAACATATTTTGCCGAATATAAACTATTCAGATGTACAATTTTTTGTTGTTTTATTTGTATAGTTTTCGACCAATCCTAGCATAAAATATTTCATTGAAATTTTATACCAAACTTATCCGAAGCAGGTTTTTAAAGTAAAGGCCGTTTTGAAATTGCCGCAGATTGAAACTTGGAAACACAATTTTGCATGTTTACTCGGGTGAAAAAGTTATATATGGACATGTATGGGTCATATATAACCATGTATGGACCATATGTAGCCATGTATGGACCATATTTAGCCATATGTGGGCCATATTTAGCCACGTATGAGCCATATATAGCCACGTATAGACCATATTTAGCCATGTATGGGCCATATTTAGCCATGAATGGATCATGCAAAGCCATGTGTGGGCCATATTTAGCCATGTATGGGCCATATTTAGCCATGTTTGTCCTTATATAGCCATGTTTGGCCATATCCAGCCATGTATGGGACATATTTAGCCATGTATAGCCATTTATGGGCCATAGGTAGCCATTTATGGGCCATAGGTAGCCATGTATGGGCCATATATAGCAATGTATGAACCATAAATAGCCATACGTGTCTAATTTTCAGTCTAGCCATATTTGGAATTAGCCATATATGTCCATACATGGCCCATATATGATTTTTCCACCCAGGAACTATGTATAAAAACAATGTAAGTGTGAAACTTTCAATTGTCTATAATACAAAATTCCATTTTATATATATATATATATATATATTTTTTTTTAAACACATATATATATATATATATATATATATATATATATTGGCCACTATGTAACAAAGATAAAAATTCCCTAGTTTAAACTAGCCAATAACAAGAGCAATGTAGATCATACAAATTCCCGCAGCTGCTTCAACTTCTAATTTTATTCGCAAATATTTAGATTTTATTTCATAGGCCTCAGATTAAACAACGCGAGAAGAAAAATGATTCCGATTTGAACACCTTATTTTCTTAGCTATAAATCAACCGTCGATGAAAACCAGAAAAACGTCATTGCCATATGTGCTTTCGTGTAACCCACAATATTTTCAACCAATTCATCATTGTTTTTTTATCAAATTTTTAATGGGGGGACAAAGAAAGTAGCATCTTAACATCGAGGTGAGGAGGAAGAGGAGCACCATAGACTAATATATCCAGGACATTGAAGAAAATTTCCAAGTAGGATTTAATTAATTGATAAAACTGCATAAAGCTAACAACACAAATAAATTGCTTTTTTTGTACCGCTATGAAAGCCAATAAAAAAGTAATTTTTAATTGTCCAATTATCTATAAAAAAGATGAATTTTGTACACAGCATAGAAGTTAATGAAATGTTATACTGACATTTAACCTAATGTAATTTTAAGAGCCTTTACTTAAACATCATTAGAAAAGGATCATTCAATAAGGACGTCCCCAAAATTCCTTCGAAAATTGATCTACCATTATTCCCTGTCCACATGGTGTCCATTTTAGCCCAGACCCCCTCCCCCACTCAAGGACGTCCTTATTCATTTTTGGAAAAAGGTGACCAGAAAATGTGTTGCAACATACAAAGGCCCGTCCGGGAAATTTCCAAGCACCTGTCTCTCGACCAATTACACCACATTTTTCCAGATTTTTCCGATTAACGAAAATTTCCTGACCACGAAGGGAAATTTTAGCATAAAATTGGTGTCTAACAATAATTTAGGCATATAATTCCAGACTTTCCCGAGGATT
The DNA here is from genome assembly GCA_034698625.1 of Julus scanicus. NCBI lineage: Eukaryota > Metazoa > Arthropoda > Diplopoda > Julida > Julidae > Julus > Julus scanicus. The sequence goes on along the minus strand of JAQGBW010000349.1, from coordinate 35,024 downwards.
TTAAAAATTCAAGTACATTTGGGACTGGGGACACATTTCTCCCGGTGTAAATTTCTATTTTCACTGATCTTTAAAACTTCATTAAACAGAAAATCAAAAAACTTAAAAATACCATCTTTAGTGGACGTCCATAATGGCTTTTCCCCCTGCCCACATGTCAGCAGTTCCCCTACCCCTTCCCCCACCTCTTGAGGACGTCATTTTTGAATAGCCCCAAGTCGTAAATGGTTTCAAAATTAGTATATTATATGAAAATCAGACATATTACAAGTTGAAAAACATGGTTTTTTTTTCAACAATTAAGAAAAAAATAGTTTGAAAAGTGTTTTTTTTTAAACTTACCTCCTTGTCCAGGCCTTTCCCGACGATCATAGTCTTTAAATAAATTGTCTAAAACCAGGGATATATTTCTAATTATAGAGTGATTTTTGGGATTAATCGTTTCGTAATCCTGAAGTTGATTACTTTCATTTTTTAAAACTAAAAATTTAATTTTCTCATTTGTTTGCAAATTTAATTGTTTCCGAGTTGAAGTAAGTCTATGAAATGTATGATTACTAGTTTCCAATCGTTTGAAGCCACTGAAATAAGGCAAAAAAAACATAGTACTAATCAAAGAAGTTATGATAGCATACATTAAAGTTTCTAATTATTCGACAAAAGACTTGGATGTAATATATAAACATGAAAAAAATGTTAATAATAATCTTGATGACTTGCACCATTTCACGTTATCGAGACATAAATCTTTGAATTTTAATAAATATGTACAGGATACGTGATCTCATTTATTAATATAGTCGCTCATAAAACACTACCCACATTTTTAATCCAAGGGCTTTGGGAGCAACTTCAAAATTAATTGATAGACAATATATTGATTTTCGTTTTTCAGAAATGTTCAATTACAAGCTAGGGACAAATCCAACAGAGAAAAACTAATCTAAGATTTCTGCATATAGAGATTAAAAACACTTTTCCATAAGACCACCATTCCCGAAAAACTAAGAATCCCAGTAAAATGACTAAATATAGTATTGCGAGGGTACATATTGCTGAAGAATGACATTCCAGGGGTAACATGACTTGTTATAACCAAAATAACCTCAACAGATATGTTGGAGTACATTCTGGGAGCAGGAAGCACAAAATAAAAATAACCCCTCCTTAGTTGTAACTTTCACATACATAAAGTGGTCTTAATATACAGTATAATACAGTGTGACTAAAAAGTCTGTGTTCCCCTTAAATTTTCTTAATAAATTCACAGAAGGACATTGTAATACTAAATAAAACATTGTTAAACTTATATGGTCCTCCTCTACAGCTTTCAAAATCAAACCATATGTCTATTTTGCATCCTTTAAGTACTTCCTGTTTGAATGACCTAGAAAACATGGTCAAAGATCAAATTGTTTTGCACTATTGAATTGCTCACCTCATTTAATTTTGCTCCCTTTAAGAAAATTGGGGGAGGGGAACACACTTTTTAGTTACATTGTATTCCCAAATGCAGATGTGACATCATGTTTCCACCCTGGGCCTGTTAATGTAAGTTTGGATTTATAAATTACATTCTAACGGATTAGTTGGGTGTGTTATGTTTTTATAGAAATCACGAATAATAACACAATTTACGTGCACTCTGTAAACATCCATTACTATAATTACTACCAAATAAATAATTGTTTTTGTGGCAACGTCTGATAATACCATCATTGTCAACTTTATAAACATTTGGCACAAATAGTCACAATTGCCAACATAAAACAACAAACATGATTTTCTGTAAAAATATCGTATTTTCTGATAAGAACATTTTTATTCCTAGACATTATGGACAATGTTTTAGTTAATATTCGCTTTTTGAACACTTTGCCTAGTATTTCAAAATGTGAGATGCCTAAAACGATGTATGGGAACTTCCTTTACAAATTGAGCATATCTATAAAGGAAATTGCCTCACATTTTCACGTAAAAGCCAAACATAAATATACAAAAAATTCATTGTTTAAAAAAATGAATGTTGGACAAAGAATGCAACAACTTTCTAAAACGTCAGTTAGGTTGTGCGAATCACCGTTTAAAATTTAATCTTCGATTACCACCTAACGTCAATTTATTAGTTGAGAGTGAATTGAAAATATTTCCCACAAGCCCTTAAATCGGAAGCTACTTTAGAAATTTCGACATAAAGATAAGGCCTATTTTCTTACCTCAACTTTGAATGAAACAATGTTTGGGCGTTGCACGAAGCACGGAATCCGAGCTGCAGAAACAAGAGCAGATAAACAGCAAACATGGTAGCAACACAAAGCATTATGGCAACGTTATCACAAGTTCAAAGTCAACGAAGAAACACAAGTTTACTGGCATTTGGGCTATTCGCCATATCGATTTTAGCTCGTTTCTAAGTCGGCTAGTTACACTAGAAAACATGGCAGCACGAGCATTGTTTGAAGCACCAACTTTATGATAAGTTTCTCGAAATCCATCACAATGACGACGGTTAACACTTGCTACACGTTTGTTGGATTAGACCGTGAGTGGGCTCACGACTCCAATAACCACATATTTCAAGCGTCAAATGGACTTTTTTTTCTTTTCACCCTGTTTTCCACATTTCGGAACTAATGGCAGATAAGGTTGTGCGCAGGCGTCAACTTCCCAACATTCTCAAGTGCTTTTCGAGTATTTTCTCCCTTTTCAATGTTGTATCCTAGGCAAATTGCTTCATCATCTCACTAATTAATAATGCATTCAATATAACTAATGGCGAACATCCTATACCGCTAACGATACAACATAAAAACGAGTATTATATTAATACGTTTTAGCCCATTGCATTCTAAATCTCCTGCTGTTCTAAATGGCCTCGTGACCGCCTTTATGCACGTGCTCAAGTTCTTCTCGAGCTGTTCTAAATGTGCGTTCCATTGATTCGAAATTCCATAGAAATCTGTATTATTTTAGTAATATTCTAACTAAATTCGTTTTCAAGATATATCGGATCTTTCCAAAAATTAACTGAACAGGAATAGTTCATCAATGGTTCATTTATACTTTTACTTAATTTAATAAACTGTCGATTTGTTGGTTTTTTAGGGTTTACAGACAAAAGACAACTAAAAAGGGCAAAGCGATAAACTTAATTAGCTGAGACTATGAAGCGGCCATATAGCTAGGTCTTATTGAAGATTTGCAATTTCAATTTGAGGTAAGTGTAGATTACATAAACAACTAGAGGTAAATACAAACAATGGCTGTTGTCAATGATCTCATTAGTCACAGGCACTTTATTAGGAAATGTTAATACTATAAACAAACAATACACTGACAGCAAATAAGAGAAAGCGAATATCTAAAGTTAATAAATTCTAACACGGATTTAACGTTTAATAAAATGTAAACAAAATTATTTACATTTCATGAAATAAAGTATTTTCATGGATACAATGGTTGTATTTAAGACCAAGTATATAATTCTATACACCCATACCTCGCTTTACGGCCTAGATATATACGTTCCAGAAAAGTTGGCCGTATAGCGAAAATGCCGCATAACGAATCAATCCTTTCTGCATTGTGATTTTCATTTTTTACCCATCTTAAACGAAGTGAAACCCATACGTTGTTTTATTGTTAGCCAAATCCGACCTTGTTTGTGCAAATTGGGGTACCTTTTCACATTTTTTGGCCACTTTCTTCAATTACAGCATTTTTTGGCCGTATAACGAAACATTTTCGGTCGTAAATCGAAAAAGTGCCATAATTAAAAAAGGCAGGTATTGCGAAAGGCCGTATAAATAGCGGCCGTATAGCGAGGTGTATAGATGTAGTCTAATTTCAATATGTTAACTTTTATTGTCGTACATTCTTTTGGCTTATTCCATTGCGGTCCCCGATTTAAATCAATCGTAATTACGAGTGACATTAATTAGGATTTATTCCCAGAATAATATTTCACCACACAATCCAATTTTGTTAAATAAATCCATTCCAAGCGAAGTACAAACATGTATTATTAATGCAAGCATTAAACAAGATTTTAAGTTTCCGAAAACCATTTTCGATTCTGCGCGCTTCCAGACTTTTTCGTTTAATTATTAAGTGTCTTGATTTAAATATGCACCGTCGTTTAACACCGTTGATTTCCAATAATTTATCGATTTTTTAAAAGTGTTTATCATAGTGCTTTTTCCTCAATCAAAACGAGATGCATCCCTAGGGTCGTATAACGTCCTTCTCAAAAGTATAGGTAAACGACAGCAATCTAGCCAAACCATAATGAATTCAATACGGAGAAGCATTACATGTATTGCGCATAACATTTTTCAAGGTTCAATAAATGATGCTAAATAAGTACCTGAAAGAACCCAAGAAGCCGTTAAAGATAACGGGAACAATAAGATAGATTATAAGCAAGAATTTGAACAACTTCTGCCGGCGCCAAATATAATTAACATTAGAGGCAAGTTAACCGGTGATCTTATCCGAAACGGGAATCAATATTAAAAGCAATTAAATTGACTGTGATTAACTTTCTTCCAACATTCATTAATTTCTACGCCAATTTGGGGAAGCAAGAAAATATGTTTCGAAACTGAAATTCAGTTGTCTACTTACGACCTCAATCGGCTACTGGTCGTAAGTCGAATATCTTTACTTTTTATACCTGGGTACTACATAAAAACTAAATATGATATCTATGCAGTATGCACACATACCATATTTTAAATAAGGTCATATATATTTACCAAATAGTTTTTTATCAGGGTTGCCATACATGACACACAATACGACAATTGCATGGGGACCTAGTCGATATTAACCATCCCCCGAGTTTGTTTTCTTTACATTATTTTGATACTTTTTATCATCTCTCTACATATACTTCAAACTTTTTGTTAGTAAACTTTTTTTAAAACCTTTCTATTATATTATGTTAGACTAGACATTGTACATATAAAAACCTCCACAGTGCAGTGGTCGTAAAGTTGAACAGTCGAAAGCCACATATAGTTCGTAAGTCGATGACTGCTTTTATAATTTAAATGGAAATTTGTGCTAAACATGTCAGAAAGCAACCCGTTACCGTACACCTTAATAACCTGGCCTAGTAACACAAGCAAAAAATAAAACTCCGTGTAAATTGGAAACGATTTAATCGATATTTGCTCGAAAATGCGTCGCAAAACTTTCATCGAAAATTTAAATATGTATAACGCTTGCCATGACGCGAAAAGCGTTTTCTCCGTATTTTTTAGTCTTAATTTCGAGAATATTCGCTTTTGCCAAACTTGAAAACCGTATCACGTACGCGAGTTCTTTAATAACAACTATAATGTAAAACATTTCCTGGAATTTCGTACCATTTTCAAGTTTGGAAACCCAGTGAATCTCAATTCCATGGAAACAGATGTTTTCTTATCAAAAACCATTTCTATCAGATTTGAGATACTAGTGGCTATTTCGTAAAGAAATTCATTTTCATCGATTATGACACAGATTTATTCCACGAACTGCTATATCATGAATATTCAAATTAACTTCCAATTTGCATCATCTAATTTGTTTAAGTAATTCCATGAAATTATACATAGATACAACATAAAGGAATTGAACATGTATTGTAAATGGATGAACGTTAATGGAAAACGTTATTATACAACTTTTATATGATAACAGTTTATACAAAAATTTAAGAATTTCGTACATGCATATAACTTTTTTTTTTGGCCATTTTTAGGCCTATCGTTGATTAATTACAACTGAATACTGTGTTTTTAAAATTTCAAAATAAATCAAGATGTATTTTTAATCAGATCAGAAAATGTTCGCATGCGGGTTGGATGTTAATCCTACTACTCTCAAAGTTAACGAATCTCATCCCAAACCTCTTTGAATAAATAAAGATGCTTTTTTTTTATAAAGTTCAACCAAACCACATACGCAAAAAATATATTATTTAACTTATCAAAAAAATCCATTAAGCTTATCTTTGACAAAATTAAGAAGCATCCATTATGGGAGTCTTTAACATTTTAGCAAATAACAAACTATTTATATTCAATACAAAATGAAATCATCCCCTAGGCGACATGACGATGGAATACTTGCATGTGCGGAGATTCCATATTCTGGTTCTTGTTCTAGAAATTTCTTCTCGAACTATTTTGTTAAACCCAAAGGCAGGGTTGTACAGGGTTGGCTAATAAAAAGTAAGCCAACTTTAAAAAAATCATAAAAAGGTTATTTGTTAATTTAATTTAATAAAAACTTGTACAAATATTGTTTTTCTATTTACTTTCGAATTTCCCTCGTTCACGTTCTTGTTTTAATGACGTAATCCTTCGAATTTGTCTTTCAAAATGGCGTTCACTGAAGAAGAAAGAACCGCGATAAGTTTTTTTGAGTAAAACGGGAAAAATTACAGTGCTAGGCAATTTTTGAAACTGTTTCCGGAGAAAGGTACTAGCTTTGAACACAAATTGAAATAAGATATTTTTGTGTATCCTATTTAAGTACACATGTACACATTTTGAATAAACTCCATTAACAAAAAAAAAACTTTTATGATTTTTATAAAGTTGGCTTACTTTTTATTGGCCCACCTTTTAGTATATTTCTTGTTTAATTTCGACATCTACTACTCAAACATCTTTCACATATTTTCTGCATAAAGTGTAACTTGTTTTGGAACTATTAAACAGTAATACAATCATTTAAAACTTATTAATGATTCTTTTATCAAAATCTGATGACTGTGTATACGTGTTCAAAATTCTAGTACAAATTCTAGCTGTATTCTATAAGTTGCACGCGCGTTCTATCTTCCCGCACGTGCGTTCCAGCAGACTGCACGCGAGTTCTATCGTTCTTCACGAGCATTTCATTCTAATATTCGTGTTCTATTTCCAAATTATTGCGCTGATTAAAGACAATTATGATATTATTCATCTTATCATCCTATTATTCATTCCTGGTTTGTTACAAGCTTCGTGGAATTATTATGTACATTGAGTACATACAGTGAGTATATTGGGAAATACCAAATGTAGGCATAAGTAGGCATAGCACACCCATAACGTCCCTAAATAAGGAAACGATAAAACTGGAAAGGGAACGATATATAATACCGTACTTCTTCAATGACGACACGTATGTATGCACATGAACCTTAAGTCATTGTACAAAAATGAATCCCAAGTTTAATTTGGCCACCTTGCATGGGTGTCGAAAAATCACCTTGAGCTATTTTAATAGACACCCCCTTTAAGATTATGCGGTGGGCGTCAAAAATGCCAATGTTGAAATTAATTCCAAATAAATGTTTAGTTTTCAGAAGATAAATTCCCCGAAGGAGAGTGATATCGTTGAATAGATGCTGCATCAGCACGGTTTCGGTTTGGTGGTGCATGGCCCATTTTTCAGCGTATTTCGCGATCAATGTGAGCGATCCCCACCTCCGAAAAGATCTTAGGATGCGCTCGGAGTGCGCATGCGCAGTGTTAGCAAATCCAATCCATTCGTTACACGGCTCATCATTTCAGCACATAAAAATCCATCGTGAAGCAGGAATGCATTTGCCATGCTTTTGAGCGGACTGTGCCAAAGTGACGTGTTTTTCATCATGTTAACGCGATAAAATGCCACTGCAATTTAGCATTCGGATTACTGCCAACATATTCATCGCAATATGGCCTTCTTGAAGAAAACTTTAGTATTTCTACTTCATACCACTCTCTTGACAAGGTAACAAAAAATCACTTTTTCATACTTTTTAGCACGCTGAAAACTTTTATTGTCGTTTATATTAATCACAACGAAATTTAATTAAACTTGTAAGGAAAAACTATTTCGTTTCTATACAAACGAAGATCTCATATATTATGCTACAATTTGGAGTTAGTAAAAAAATATGCTGTGAAATTGTAAGGAATATTTGAACTGTAATTTAAATAATTATAAAAAATTATCATATATTGCAATACATGTTATATGTCCTTTGTATGTCTAAATTATCGGCTATAGGACCATAGATGAACATATTGTGCATGACTGCATATGACCATTTATGGACAAGTATATGCCATTAAATTCCTGTATACAATCTATGACCGTAAATAGTGATTTGGAAATAATTAAATTCCTTGGTTTTGTACCTATAAATGCTTTCTTTAGCTTTGCGTGGAGGCCCATTGCTAAATAATTTACTTTTATATTTAAAATCCACAAGTATTTACTTTACAAGTATTTATTCGTATATAAAATATTTAAATTCTTAAAATTATTTAATATTAAGTATGTTTTGAAAAGAAAAGTTTTAATTTGTTAGGATAGACAAATTAATAATGACGTATGTATGTATCATTAATAAGGAAAAGTGTTGTTATATTGTGTGTTAAATTGTGTATAAATAATAGTTTAAAATTTAAAATTAAATAATTAAAATAAAATAATTTGCAATGGGCCTCTAAGCGATTCTAAAATCACGTTTCGGCCCAAACCAGGGAATTTAATTCAGATTAGTCCTGTATTAGCATTATGCATAAACTAATACACCGAAATATGCTTTTTTCTGTAATTAAGTACTTACTATAATGTTTTCTAAAAAGACATGGAAAAAGATTACAAAATAAATAATCATTCGCTCCTTTTTTATTCCCTATCTGTTGCTTTTTTCTGTAATTTAATAGCCTACAATTGCTAAAGGGTCAAATAAATAAATTATTAAAATAATCATTCACTTCTTATTTGTACCCTACTTTCGTTTATTTACTCAGCCGTATCACGAAATAGTGATTTCACAACAAAAATATTTACCGAAAAGATAAATGATAGATATTTATCAAAATAAATAAACTGTATTATTTTAGCAAACTATATACGTCACTGTGTTGTATTTATTTTATAAAAATAACTACAATGTCGTCATCAGAGCAGCAAAAAGTATTTTTTGAAAAATATATAGGTATTAAACTTTAATTTTTATACATTTAAAAGTTTACAAAAATATATTTAATTAATGGACTGTGTATTTTTTCCCCAATTGAGTGGTGATAATTAATTGGCGTGAAATTGGCGTGAAAGTGTTTTAATGTGACATCCACATTATTTTAGTCTAATTTTCAATATATGCTTTTAATTTCAAACAACTTTTTTTCTAGGCAATGGAGTGTATTGGCCAAACCACAAGACAGTTTGAGTAACGTGACTAAGACATTAGCGTACATCTTAGAAGGGTACGATATTCGTCTGAGACCAAATTTCGCAGGTATAGACTTAAATTTAAACATGATGACGTTTATTTGATTATATCGATGCATTTTATCCAAATTGCAAACATTTTAAATTTATTAGTACCAATATTATATATTTAGGAAATCCACTGCGTGTTGGAATGGAATTAACGATTGCCAGTTTCGACAGTATATCTGAAGTAAACATGGTATGGGGTTATCTAGCTAATAATTTTTTTTTTTAAATTAAGTAAGAAATAAGATTTAGGTCCCTTACTTTATTTTGTTTTTCACGCAGGATTATACAATTACTCTGTATTTGAATCAATATTGGAAGGATGACCGATTAGCCTTTTCAACACCGGATGAAATATTTAATCTGTCTGGTGACTTTGCTGACAAAATTTGGGTTCCGGATACATTTTTTGCAAATGATAAAAATTCTTTTCTGCACGAAGTCACGGAAAAAAATAAAATGGTGCGACTTTACGGCGATGGACAAATTGTTTACGGAATGAGGTAAATAAATCTTAAAATCTTAATGAGAAAATTCAAGAAGAAATTTAAATTTGCAATTTTTAAATTTACCATTTTTTAATATTTATGAATATGAATTGTGTACTTATTTTTCAGATTCACATCAACGTTGGCATGCATGATGGATTTGCATTATTACCCCTTGGATTCCCAAAAATGTACCGTGGAAATTGAAAGCTGTGAGTTAAATTAGACTTTTTCTTAATATTGAAAATATTTGTTAAGGAATAAATGTGGATTTACTCTATATATACAAAACAAAAATACAGATGGCTACACGGTGACCGACGTGGTCATGTATTGGAAAGGAGAACCTGTGGTAAAGATGGAGAAACAGGAATTACCTCAATTCACCATTTTGGAGTACGATATCAAGGATCGAAGGGAAGAACTGGCAACAGGTAATATTCATGTAAAACGTTGAATGCAGCGGATAAGGAAATATTAACACAATTTCAGAATAAAAAATGTAATCAATTGTTGTGTTTTGTATTTGTATCAGGTTCTTACCAGAGGCTGTCACTGGGATTCAAAATGCAGCGGAATATTGGCTATTTCGTGTTTCAGACCTATTTACCATCTATCCTCATAGTCATGCTTTCGTGGGTCTCCTTCTGGATTAATCATGAGGCTACTTCAGCCAGGGTTGCATTAGGTACTAATTAATTCCATGGCCCAGATATGATTTTTTCCACCTACTCAAGTGTGATGCCCCCGGAATGGCGGCAATCACTAAGAACATGCGAGTACGTAATGTTTGCCGAGCTACAGGGGCAGATACATTTAGCATTTTAAGCTTCAAAAACGTTTAAGCAATTTTACAATTGAAACGGTTCTCACCTCGTGTTGTTACAAACCAGGAATGAATTATAATTTGACTGGAAACAGGCGTTAGGCTTAAACAATTGCCTTTAATCACAATTGAGATTCTTAAAACGGAACTTAAAATCGGAATAACGAACATTGGAACGAAGATAAAGATAAAACGCGCGTGCTTCAACGATAGAACGCGCGTGCGCATTTAACGTGGCACGTGCCGATGTTCCAATTGGCGTTCCAATGATCGGTGTTCTGATTTTAAGTATCATTTTATTTGTGATTTTTAAGCCTAACGTGCCCTTAATTTGCTCTTACCGAACGAGTGTTCTATTATTTCTTTACAGGAATCACCACCGTGTTGACAATGACCACCATCAGCACGGGTGTGCGCTCGTCATTGCCTAGGATTTCATACGTGAAGGCCATTGACATTTATTTGGTCATGTGTTTCGTGTTTGTTTTTGCCGCGCTTTTGGAGTACGCTGCCGTCAATTACACGTACTGGGGAGCCAGGGCCAGAAAAAAATCAAAGAAAAACAAATCAGAAGACGAAGCGGGTCGAATGGCACAGGGCAGGAGAAAGGTATTCATCATGGAAACATAATATTAGATTTAATTACAACAATTCTACACCTATACCTCGCTATACAGCCGTTCTTCATACGGCAATAAAATAACTTATGGGTTTCACTTCGTTTAAGAAGGGAAAAAAATGAAAATCACAATGCAGAAAGAATTGATTCGTTTTACGGCTTTTTCGCTTTACGGCCAACTTTACCAGAAGGTATCTAGGCAGTAAAGCGAGGTATGGGTGTGTTGAACTCTAGGTAACTGGCAAGGATCAGTCATTAATTGAAACCAATAGATCAACAACCAAAAAATGTGCAGAAAACCCTTAAAATAGGGTTAATTCATGTCTTAAAAGATAGTTATTATTGTATTTGGCCCTTGATGTTCCATATATGGGCCATCAATAGTCAAGTATGGACCACTGGATGAGCCATATTAGAAATAACAGTATAAATGGTTTGCATATTGTAATGGGTTTCCCAAATATGTCATGTTTTATCCATCAATTAAGGTATTATATATTGCAATATGTTTATCCATACGAGCGTCTATGATATATCAATATAAGGAAAAACGTGTTTCCATAAACAAATAGTCATGTAGATAAATAAATGAAAAATAAACGCGGGAACTGGGGCCCTAAAACTCCACTCATTATGGGCATGCATTGAACATGTAGTCATTTATATGGTCATAAATGTCCAGATGTGTCAAATTTCTGGTTAAACCGTATAAATGTCCACACAAGGCTTATCTATAATTTTTTTTTATAAAATCTGATGTTTGTTTATTTTTAATTTCAGAGCGAGGAAATAATTGAACTGGAAGAGATTCGCATGTCTCCCATTCCGAGTCTTCGCAATCGTCAGGGGAAATCCTTTTGTTCAAATCACGATTTAGAAGATTTAAAATTCCCGCCAAGTTTTCGAATGGTGGGTGTGAATCACGCGTACGCTTATCCCCCCAGGGGCATCTTTTATACGTCATCACGACACACGAAACACGGACAATATGGCGGAAACCATCGACAGAAAGTGTTGCAAAACCTGAAGAGGAGGGCGCATTCATTCAGGATCACACTGCCAAAAATCAAAGATGTCAACGTCATCGATAAGTATTCGAGGGTCATCTTTCCTGTCACATTCATGGTATTCAATGGCGCTTATTGGGGATTTTATATTTTATAGAAAAAAAAATTTGAAAATGTCAAACGATGACAACCTATCGTAAACTGAAGAACACGTATCATTCATTACGTGTACATTTCAGATAAACAGTTTGAGAATAATCTACATCTAGGATGTAGTACATTCATAGGAGCATACCTTCACATATAGCCACAAATAAAGAGGAACCTTTTTAATAAATTCATAACTTTTTTTGTTTTTTAATCAAAGTAAATCCAATCTTGCACAAATTTAGGCTGTCTTGGGAAACTTCTGCTTCAAAAAGAAGCGGAAAGCAGCTATTTCAATTTGTACTCAAAGTGTCCTCCATCCGCTGTATACCACGACCGGATGTGGGGACAATTGGCGAGTCGATTACAGTTTGATCAAGTTCATCCCGAGCGGACAGAATTCGGCGTCTTAACTCTTTGACATCACTAATCATTGTTCGGGACACTTTTTACACCAAATTCCCCCGGATATCCGCTATTTTCGGACTTGTGTTTCCGCAAGATGGTGCACCGGCACACACCGCTCGAGAGACTCCAGATTTTCTACCACCTGCCATTTGGCCACCTAATAGCCCCGATTTGAACCCCGTTGATTATTCCACCTGGGGGAATTTGGTGTAAAAGGTGTACCGAACAAAGATTCGTGATGTCAAAGAGTTAAGACGCCAAATTCTGGCCGCTCGGAATGAACTCCATCAAACAGTAATCGACTCGTCAATTGCCCCCACATCCGGTCATGTGTTACTACGGCTGGAGGACACTTTGAGTACAAATTGAAATGAATGTTTTGTTCGCACGTTTGTTGCCTATATTTGTGCAAAATTGGATTTACTTTGATTAAAAAACAAAAAAAGTTACGAATTGATGATAAAGGTCGTTTTTTTTTCTTGTGGCCACCTTTTCTTGCGGATGCTCCTCACCATTTACGCAAATTGAACAATATCTGCTAGACTTGCCTTCAAATTTTTTTAGTACACGTACAACTTCTCGCTATCATTATATTTTACAGTATTATATTTGCAAAATCAACGATAAAAAGTGAGAATAATGTTATAAATTTCAGAAACTACGATTTGTTCATGTTGGTATGTGTTGGTTTTCGTGATTTTGTCCTTCGTTTTTAAGCTGCTTTTTGCATATTTTAGAATCAGGATTATACATTTTTGTAAACAATAAGTTATTCTGTACCAAATTGAGTTCAATATGAAGAAACAATTTTTCTGTGAGATATTACAGAAACTTTAGCGATGACAGTATAGAGAAAAGATTGAGCGAACAAAATTGTCTTCACATTCAGTCTTTAAATCAGTTGAAGAACATGTACCTATATTATAAATCTCAACAGTTTCTAATGAAAATGCTTCATGTAGATAGTGGCGGCTATTTGATCAATAATTAGTTTTGTAGATTTCAGTCCACAAAATCTATTGAAAATGCATAGAAATATAAAAACATAACTGTACTATTTTTTAATAATACGTGGATAGAATTGTAAGAATGATGAATTTGCTAATAAAATACTTCTTAAATGTACTTGGTCAATTATTTTATCAATTGTCTTAAAATCATGTTTTGTTAGTTTAAACCTTAATTTACCCCTTCCCCTTAAAGACGTTCTTAATTTTTTTGTAATAGTAGGGTGTCCAGAAATTGTTTTGGAACATCCAAAGGCCCATCCTATAAATTTTCAAGCACCCGTCTCGCTACCAATTCCACGCCATTTTTCCAGATTTGTCTGATTAATGAAAATTTCCTAACCTCCAGTATAAAATTGGTGTTTAACCCAAAATTTAAGCAAAATTCCCGACTTTCCCTGAGGTTTTAAAAATTTAAACACATTCGGAACTGTGGACACATTTCTTCCGGTGTCCATTCCCACTTTCACTGACTTTTAAAACTCAATTAAACGGAAAATCCAAAAACTCAAAAATACCATCAGTAGTGGTCGTCCAGCAGACTTCCCCTTACCCCTTTTGAGGACGTCTTTTATGAACGGCTCCTTAGTAAAAAATCAACAGTTTTTCTAGTTTTTTCACTATGGCGCTTTAGTTAAAGAACTTTATCCTTCAAATTTTGTTACGCGGGAACTACAAACGATTTTAAGGCTATGGAATAAAAATTTCGGGGATACTCATTACAAGAGTTTTAAAGAGCAACGAAAAAGTTCTCCTTTACGTCACTGAAATTTTGTTGAAATTTTGCTAATGTGGAGTAAATTAAATATGGAAATTTAATATGAACACTTACGGAAATTAATTTAGATTTGAATAAATGAGTCGTTCGAGGCACAACCTGCCGGAAAAATTGGTAAAACGTCGCTCTTCAGTAGGTGTCGCCATCTACAAAAATCAATACATTAGGAATTATTTTCAAATTTTCCTGAGGCGCTTTAGCCTAAGAAAGTTCATCGCATTTTGCAGTATCAAAACTCCAAATTTCAAATAGACATTTTCAAAAAAATCATATTTAAGGACCAAAACAGTGATTTTCAAGACATTTTAGTTCATTTTTCAAACTGTGATTACCGTCTTGGATTCGTTTGAAAATTTAACGGTCGATTAATTAATTGGCCATGGTGCAAACAACTTTAAATAATGTAATTAGTTTAATTCCAAGGGGTTAAGGGCAGATTGTCAAAATCAGCTCTAAAAACCGATTTTTAGGACATTTTAGTTCACTTTTTAAACTGTAATTACAATCTTGGACTCGTTAAACGGTCGATTAAGTAATTGGCCTTGGTGCAAACAACTTTATATAATGTTATTAGTTTAATTACAAGGGGTTAAGGGCAGAAAGTCAAAATCAGCCCTGAAAACAGTGATTTTCAGGATATTTTAGTTCACTTTTTAACCTGTGATTATGCCATGGATTCGCTTGAAAGTTAAACGGTCGATTAAGTAATTAGTCATGGTGAAAACAACTTAATATAGTGTCATTAGTTTAATTCCAAGGGGTAAGGGAACAAACAATCAAAATCAGCCCTCAAAACACTGATTTTCAGACCATTTTAGTTCACTTTTAAACTGTGATTATGTCTTGGATTCTCTTCAAAATTGACAGTCGATTAAGTAATTGGCCATGGTACAAGAAGGAATAAAATTAAAATCATCCCTCAAAACAGAGATTTTAAGGACAGTTTGTTAATGGTCATCAGTGTTTCTGATTAGTCTTAAAATGAAAATCCGAGTCGATAAAATGTTGAGTAATAGCTAGTTAAAGCTCATTTCTCAAATTCACTGTAATTAATCACCAAATCGATTGCAAATAAATCAAAGTAAGGATGAAGTAAACACTCTCCACTTAGCCATTCATGGACCGTGCAATTGAATTTCAAATTTAATTTACTTGAAACCCTAGCTCTTGGATTTTTCCCATCACAGCACAACTTTCATTTCTTTATACTTTTAATACTGAGATGAAACTTTTTAAGATTCCACCATAAAAAAACCCTTCAATTTACCATGTAGACACCTCGCCTCACTTTATGCAGCTTAAACTTTTTTTTTCGTGCCTTGATTTGGTAGCAACTTAATTGCATTTGCAAACAATTTTTTATCAGGCTGTTAATTTAACAACGTAAATTAAATCAACTATTTCTGCGTTGTCTGACCTTAGGCAAAACATGAAAAATATTTTTTTTTTACCTTCTTATGCAGTGGCACTATTCCTTCCTGGAAAAGTCTGATATGGATGGGTCATGTAGGGACATGTAGAACTTTTTCTATACATGGTTAGACCAGAATTCGGAGAATATAATGTAGATTTTCCACACCTCGATAAAACAGATTTTTGTGCGCTCTGTATAAATCAAATACTCGCCCTCCGTGAACTTTGACCCAGGCAAGATTGCTTCGTACCATTTATCAAATCCACCGAGTTGGACATTTACTTTAGGGTTGATTTGCATATCACTTTGCTTCGATTGGTTGCGAACTAAAAAAAACACCCACTTCTACATTAAATTAATCGAATTCCATTAGGCCTACCGGGTGAATGGGATTCCGCTTTTCTATCAAAGTCAAGACTAAGAAAATTCTGTAAGCATTTCTAGGTGTTAATTAGCATAGAACTCTCGCAGCTTCGGGGATTAATGCTTCTTCGCCTTTCAAATGCTCAAACAAAGTCAATTGCTGACGAATGCGAAAACTTCGATATGCAAATTAGGCTTTCATTGTCACTAAATAAGACACCCTGTGACGCATCGCGTTAAAAGATGCAAAACGTTCTGTTGTTCCTGCGCGTGCGTTCCATCGTTCTGCACGTGCATTTTGTTCCAATATTTGGTATTCCGATTTAAAATTCTATTTTAATTAGAAGCTATACAGTGTTGATTAAAAGTATAATTGTTTATACTAACGCCTTATTGAGAAATAATTAAAATTTCGAAAAATGTTCTATACACTATATATGTAACGTGTATACAAAGACTTTGATAAACAAAGATTAAAGTAATTTGCAATGCTTGGTTGAATTTATAATGAATATGGAAATTAAATGTCTAAACACGAAAAAAAAAGCGGGAGTGGACTAGCCTGCAGGGGCACAGGGCGATTTCCTGTTGCGCCCTCAATTTGAGAGTGAACTGGCACCCTATTGGAAGAGTTGGCGCCCTCTTAGATAGAGGAATGAACAAGGGGCACTAGCGCCCCTTTGTGTAGTTGGCGCCCTCCTAGATAGAGGGATGAAAAAGGGACACTAGCGCCTTTTGTGTAGTTGGCGCCCTCTTAGATAGAGAAATGAACAAAGAACACTAGCGCCCCTTTGAAGATTATGGTTGGCGCCCTCTTAGAGGAATGAGCAAGGGGTACTACAGCTCCTTTTAGAAGAGTAGTTTGCGCCCTCTAATAGAATTTAACAGGGGCCACTATAGCGCCCTTTGAAGCCGAATTTGGCGCCCTCCTGGCACTTGTTCCATCTTACTATAGATTCTTTTAGACACGTGAGTACTAACCTTGTTCACAACAGTACATGTCCTCTACATGTAGCACCCATTCGACATACGACTCCAATTCGATGGATTTGCAAGCGTCCACTTTGAATTCTTCCACGAGCCACAAACACTAGTTTAAATATTTTTTACAATTCGAAATGTTCCGACATTCTTGTCTCGTGCGTAGGACTGATTCGATTAGTGAAAGTAAAATACAACTTCTAAATTTGCATCACAAATGGTCACGTGACAAAAAACAACTGCAATAATGGATGGTCAAGGTCTAAGTGGAGGCCATGGTGAAACCCACCAAAAATAGTGTTATTTTAGCCAATAGTAAAACTCCAATTTGTAATTAAACCACAACCTTAAAATTTTAATTACGGTAGCAGACAATTCTTTTAATGAAGCAAAAGACTAATTAATTTAATAAGTATAATTTACAATTTTAATTATAATTTAGCCTGCAGCATGACTCTGTTGTTATATGTATAAATTATTAGAACCGCAGTTTAGCAAAGTTTTAGATTATAAATAACCTTTATTTTGAAAGTTAGTAACCATAATTAGCAAAATAAACAACCCAAATTTTAATTATATTCTAATCGTTGATTAATGTCATTAAAGTTGTAATAAATGAGTACTTACCTGATAAAGGAATGCAAACTTCTTATCATCTTTATGAATGAAAAACCCAAAAAAAAAAAAAATAAAATATATTAAATTAATTATAATGTTGATAAAAATTTTAATCATAAAATAATTATATTTTCAGATGTTATCAAATGTTATTTTATTTATTATTATGAACCTACTATCAAAATGTAATTACTATATTTTTAAATTGTTTAAATGAAGTTTAAATAAAAATTAATTCAGCGATAAATTGAATACAAATTTCCTGATTTTCACTTCAAATTCAGTATAAAAAAGTGTAAATTCACCGACAAAAATTATTTTAAATTTTATTGTAAAAAGCAATAATTGCAAACAATCACGATAATACATTCTGAAACAAAAAGATATATAATTTGATATGCTTCAATTAAAAAAAAAGATTACATAAATCACATAGCAATTCAATGAAATTTCGCGATGCTAAATCAAAATTTGAGATAATCTTGCTTTAAAATGAAATAAGATCAAAATATAACCAAATTTTGGGTACAGCCAGTAGTTGGTAATACCTTCATATTAAGATGGAAATAAAACAAATAACGCAATGGTCAAATATTCAAAATACGATGAGCGGTCAAAAAGTTTTGCATATTCGTTTATTATTCGACAACTAGATGTATAAAAAAAACTGAAATAGCCATTTTAAAGAGCAGGAAATTTACTATTTTTCAATGTAGTACCCGAGTTTGTTGACACATTTATCCCAACGTTTGATGAGATTGTTTCTACCAATCTCGTAAAATGTGTTACGTTGGCTATGCAGAAAACACTTTGTTGTTCCTCTAAGTGAGGCGCCATTTTGTTTTCGATAGAGTTTATTCGAAATTCTGCGTGAATTGTGGCGTCATGAATTGACCTAATACCAAAATTTCCCGCTCTTTAAAATGGCTATTTCAGCTTTTTTGTACGACATCTGGTTTTCGAATGATACATAAACGAATATGCAAGACTTTTTGACCTCCCACTTCTCGTATTACTTTATTAAAAAATCGTTTTTGGAAATAATTAATATTTGCAAATATTGCAATATATATTATTTTTGAGTATTTTAGAACTTATGACCATTCCAATTATTTGAAATTAGGCAAACTTAAATGTATTAAATGATGTAATACATAATTGACAGTACTTTATAAGTACACTCACCATTCCTTATCATTTCATTCCACAAATACTTTAGTCCAATCATTTTAATCTATATAAAAACTTAAATTATTAAAAATGAAATAAAAACTGAATCTCAGAATCCGATGTTTGATTTTTAAATAGCGACAGACTTACGACGCCATGTTTGTTTGTTTGCACGATCTAGGGTTATAGGTCAGGTTAAGTGCCTGAAGGACGGATAAAAACACATATCACAAAATTAGGTGATGACCTGTCACATAATTTAACATTCAAATTATGATAGGTTACAGAAAAACTGCATTAGGGTTCAAATTGGACAAATTTGCAACGAGAAATAATTAATAATGTTAGAAGCACAAAACCATATAAAGGTCCTGACAGGGTGGAAAATCTATGCATGGACATGCATAGGACACATTTTGGAACATAAAAACCCATGCATGGACCATATTTCACCAATGATGGGTCATATATGGCTCAAGATATGCCAGATATGAGCATTGCATGCATGCTACACATGGTCATACAATGTGATATGCGAACCCATGTGGGCCATACATGCCCATATATGGCAATCCATGGGCCTAAATGTACACAAATGGCCAGCCATGGGTCATACATGCCCATATATGGCCTGCCATGGGTCAAAAATGCCCATATATGGCCTTCTATGGGCCATATATGCACACATATGGCCGTACATGGGTTATACATGCCAGTATTTGGCCATCCATGAACCATGCATGCCCTTATATGGCCATTAATGAATCATACATGCACACAAATGATCATACATGCCCATATATCGCCATTCATGGATCTACATACACACACATGGTCATGCATGGGCCTATATGCCCATGTATGGCCATCCATGTGCACACTAAATGTCATACTTGGGTCATACATGACCATATATGGCCATTCATGGGCCTACATGCCCATATATCGCAATCCATGTGTCATTCATGCCCATATATGGCTAGCCATGTGTACACTAAAGGCCATACATGGGTTATTCATGAACATATATGGTCATCCATAGGCCATACATGCCCATATATGGCCATCCTTTGGACAAACATGCCCATACATGACAATCCATGGGATATACATGCCCATCTATATGCCACCCATATGTCATACATGCCCATATATGGCCACCTATGGGACATACATGCCCATATATGGC
This sequence comes from Julus scanicus, assembly GCA_034698625.1. Lineage (NCBI taxonomy): Eukaryota > Metazoa > Arthropoda > Diplopoda > Julida > Julidae > Julus > Julus scanicus. The sequence continues at coordinate 14,751 of JAQGBW010000349.1, read as the reverse complement.
AATCCATGTCTATAATGCCACATGTATAAATTTTCCACCCGGCGTTTAACAGAAGATGGAACGGTATACCAATATTACTGGCCAAATCCATTTTGTTATTTTAAAACAAACCCATCAATTATTAGCATAAAATCTGCTGAATGACCAACAAAAAAAGACATAAAATTGTAAAAAAAAAAAAAAAAAACAATCGCTAAATAATAAGCATGTGATTTTTTTCCCAAAAAATTCATCTATAAACTATGCATGTGTTACTCGAAGTTGTCCATCGTTGAAATTTGAGAATTTTTCTTAGACGTCTATGATACAGTATTATGAAAACCACAACCACGTCGTTGTCCTCAGTCTTTTATTTCCGAGTTTCTTCTACACTTTTTTTTATTAAGGCTTACTATTTTTTTTAATTATTTGGTTTGATATAAATTCGCATGTTTTTATTTCTTCTTCACATATTGTTGTATATCGAAGACATCCTTTTTGTCGATCACTCTTGTGATGTCCAGGACGGCAGGAAAAAACGCGTTTTAATATAAGGGACAAATTCTTCATCGTTTTTTAATGACTTAAAAACGAAAGCTGGAGAACAATAGATAAAAAATCGAGGGGATTTTTTTTTTCGTAATACGTAACTCTTTGGCTTCATTTCATTCATTTTTAGTCCTTTTTTAATAGTGGTTTTGATACACTTTTATAAAGTCACTGCCTTTTATGCTCACATGTGTTCTGGAACACTTTTTCCGAGTGTCAAAATACACATTTCCCACTACACACCACGAAGACGATGAGAACGTCACGGTTTTTCCCAAGTGTTTGCTAGAAAATAAGAAAAATATGAACATTAATGAAATTATTAAAAAATCAGAAATTTCTAGAAAAAAATACATGGAATATCATGACTGGAAACATGGAAAATTCGTAAATTGAAAACAAACTTATCCAGGGTGAAAATGTCAGATATGGACATGTATGGGCCATATTTAACTTTTGATTTTCCATATATAGACCATATTAACCCAATAATGGGGCATGTATGATCTATATTTAGACAGTGATGGGCCATCAGACGAATACCCGGTTGGAAAAAGCCAAATATGGGCCATTAAGGGCCAAACAAGGATAATACAACCTTATATATGGCTCATCAAGGATCAAATATGGCCCAAAATGGCTATATATGGCCCATCAAGAGTCAAATATGGCCCTTCAAATTAAAAGTAAGGCCCATACATGGCTATATATGGCCCGTAAAAAGTCAAATATGGCCCATTAAGGGCCCAATAAGGATCATACATGGCTATATATGGCCCATCAAGGGTCACGTATGGCTCATAAATGCCAAGTATATATGGCCCATACATGGCTATGAATGGATTTTCAAAGTCCAAGTATGGCTCATAAATGCCAAGTATGGCCCATCAAAGGTCAAATATGGCCCATTAAAGGCCAAATATGGACCATACATGTCTGCATATGCCCATCAAGGGTCAAGTATGGCCCATACATGGCTATGAATGGCCCTTCAAATTCCAAATATAGCTCATATGCCCAACAAAGGCCAAATATGCCCCAGTAATGGCCAAAAATGAACCATAGATGGCTATATATGTCCACATATGGGCTCATACATGGCAATATATGGCCCATTAAATGTCCATATCAAACTATTCCACCCTGTGAAAGCAAAAAAAAAGTATTTTTGCACACTGAATGTTTTCTATTTGTCACAAGTTCATATCAAACTCGTATAATATAAATCTTCAATTTTCATTCAATATTTTATTTTCGAGTTGTTGTTGCAAAAAAAGCTGTCACCATAAATGTTGCTTTTACAAATAGTGAAAAAACCTGGCAACTTAAATATTATATATATATATATATTATATTTTCGTGAACAATCCGATATACAGTTTTTTATTTCCAAAATGAAAGTTATGAATTCCTACTTTTTGATCATAATATACAACCGACGATATTTCAAACTTAATACGACATCGAGATATATTCACCGTAAAATAAATCGATGATATAACGATAAATCTTTAACGTATATGCTTATAAACCACTGACATAAGACAACACAAAACACAATGGCTTCGAAACAACCAATGAAAAATGCGAAAATGATTTCAGAAAAGTTAAAAGATTTAAAATTTATAAGGAAGAGATTCATTCAAATTAAAAAAATCTATGGAAAACCCCGAATGTATTTATTCCACAATGTATATTTATAACATTGTGGACAAGTTATATATAGGCACGTATGGGTCATTCTTGAAATTTGAAGGACCATACATAACCATGCTTGGGCCATACTTGGCATTTCAAGTGCCATACTTGACCATTGAAGGGCCATACTTGGCCTTTAAAGAGCGGTTTGGCCTTTGAAGGGTCATACTTGGCTTTTGAAGGGCCATACTTGGCCTTTGAAGAGCCATACTTGGCCTTTGAAGGGCCATACTTGGCCTTTGAAGGGCCATACTTGGCCTTTGAAGGGCCATACTTGGCCTTTGAAGGGCCATACTTGGCTTTTGAAGGGCCATACTTGACCTTTGAAGGGCCATACTTGACCTTTGAAGGGCCATACTTGACCACTCAAGGGCCATACTTGGCCTTTAAAGGGCCTAACTTGGCCTTTGAAGGGTCATACTTGACCATTGAAGGACCATACTTGGACTTTGAAGGACCATACTTGGACTTTGAAGGGTCATACTTGACCTTTGAAGGGCCATAGTTAGTTATTTTTGGATCATACTTAACCATTGAAAGGACCATACATGGCCAAGTATGGAACATACTTAATCCTTAGTGCATGGACAATATACAGCTATGTATGAGCAATATGGCCATATCTGATGGTAAGTATTACCATACAAGGGCATATATGGGCATAGGGTCGTACCTGACCATGTGGTCATATATGTTCAGACATGTCTGGGCTACTACCTACAGGGTGTTACAGAAACATTTTATGAAATTTTACGCTCGGAACAATCCATATTTTCTATCATATATTATTTTTGTATATTGAACCCTGGTAATCTATCGAGGCCAGCATATTTTTATTTCCGTCTTAAATTGCAGGTTTTTTGAGTTGGCTGAGGTGATTGAAGACTAATGCAGGTTGAGAGCAGGGCAATAATATAAATGGAGGTTATTTGATAAAGTGGCATGTTAGTTGATTCGCAATATCTTTGGCACTTGTGTTGCCAATTCGTGGACGTATTGGGTGAAATATGAGGCGTCCATTCGGTGAATGAGCCACAAATCACGGTGATGAATGAAAGGGCAGGACATTGGGTCCGAGAGGGTCAAGACCTCCATTGTTTCAGCTTCAATGAGCAGCACAAAGGCGACATATTGTTATTACGACATTGAAAGAAAAAAAGGCAGAAATGACTGCGGCCATTCAAACAACTACAATGCTTCTGTAATGGCAACGAAAACGATGGAAAATTGCCAATATCACTCACTATACTAGCAATGTCCCAACATTCTCAAATCAAATCCAATTTCAGGATAATGCCTTTTGGAAACGACGATGCACTCAACAACTTTTCATATTGAAATATAGGACATCGATTTATGGATGGATTTAGTTAGTAATTGGCAAGGTTCACACACTTTTTGGGAGGTCATACTCTGGGTTAGGGAGAGCTGTATCGAGGGGATTATTTTCTATTTGAAACTACAGTGGAACCTCGGTTTACGAATAAATTGATTTGTGAACACCACATGTTGTTTCGCTTTTCGAACGGTGCTTCAGTTCACGAACCCATTTCTCTGGACCACCGATCAAAGGTCCGAGTTTCTGCGATATTGTTTTACTAGTTCCAGCAGAACATCTTTGTTACGGATAAGTTTTACTAAATACGAGAAACATCTAAAATGTGTTAGAATTTCCGAGAATTTAAATTAAAATCGATATTAGTTTGGAGGATGTAGCCTCAATTGCAAATATGGCAAAAGTTGGTCTCTTTTTTTCTCCACGCCAATTGCAGATGAATAGATGAGAATCCATCGATGACGTCGATTTGAGACTTTAAATCATATAATTAACAACAGAATAGAGTAGAATAATACACATTTGACTTATGGTAACAATGTTTGTTAAAGTAAATTTCTTAAACAGAATGTGCGAATGAAGTTGATTCGCAGCAACGCCCTCATGACGACATCACGTGGGTGTTTTTATTTCCTATAATGTTAGTAATCATGGATGTATATATATTGAAATGCTTTCTTCTAAAATTACTCTTATATTTATTTCCTTTCTGTATTATTTCCACACATAAAGCCATAACATGTTAAAAAAAATTCTAGGACAAAGAACGCATTATTTGGATTTAGATTCATTGCAATGGGAAAAACTGATTCGGATCACGAACTCTTTGGTTCGCGAACAGGGTCGAGGAACGGATTAAGTTCGTAAACCGAGGTTCCGCTGTATATTGAAACATGATCCAGCTATTCAGCTTTTTTTGCAGTAAGTGATTCAATAAATTCCACAGGATATTGCAAATTTTTCTCAATGAAGATGCATATTGATTTTGCAATCATTTTCTAAATGCAAAAATTCCAAACAAGTTTACGCATAATCAAGTTCCCAACAATATTTCAATCCATAGATTTTTCCAATTACTACTATGACGCTGTAAATGTAAACATCTCGTATTGTGAATGAACATTGCCAGTATACAATTGTAAGCAAAATTCTTACATATAAAATTAATAAATTTGTGAACATTTGTCGTCCTCTTTAAGTGTTCAGTTTTAAGTTGCACAACCTTGAAGACGAAATAGAAGACGACCTCAATTGATCGTTTGATTTGTGTCTCTTTGTTTATATAGATCGAATATAATTGAATTGCGAAGAGAAAATTGTGTTACCATTCATCCTCACTGCGCTTATAATTTATGGCTACGACATATCCAATATGGCCGCCAGGTGTTGTGGCTTCTACGCGTGTACAACTACCGCCAACATCCGACTTTTTATTGGCAATCAAATTTAAAACGTATAAATTCAAAAAAACTTAATGGAGAACGTATAAGAATAGATGTAAAAAATCATTGATAAGATTCCATGTTGGAAAGTACCTTAGGGTACAAACCATATACGAGGGAGGGTACACCAATATCAAATCCTAAGAAAAAAAAGGGAGACAAAATATGGCCTCAAAATAAAATTGTTTTCATGGGATTTTAGATGTTTTTCTACGGTTAAAGCAATTCGTGTATATTCTTTTCAAATACAATGTTTTTCATCGATCTTTCAATCTCCTACTACATTTATTTCCCACGTATTGCTGTAACTTAAAAGAAAGATGTTTCGATACGTTTCTCATATTGGAAAAACGATACGTGTCAATTGGACTTTAAAATAATCTAATGGTAAAAATGAATTTTACAAAAACATACCATATTAAAGACCACATGAATAAAATAACTTGTTAGACTGCGCCATATGTAACAATCCAGGAATGAATAAAAATGTGTCAACAATTACCTTTGATCAACACTGTAAGATTCTAATAGTAGGATTTTAAATCAGAATATCGAATTTGGAACAGAATGCGCGCGTGCAGAACGATAGAACGCACATGCAGAAAGATGGAACGCGCGTGTAGAACAATGGAACGCATGTGCATAAGGATGGAACGCGCGTGCAGCTTGCACATGATGGAGCAATAGATTTGTCACATACGGTATTGGGCAAAACTTATTGATAAAAATATAATAAAGTTGCAAAAAAAAAAAATATTTTCAACTATAAAAATATGGATATATTTATCTGAATAAATATATTTATATATACCTCAAAAAATCATAAATGGGCATCTGTCTGTATATTTAGTATAAATAATAATAATAATAATAAATGTATGAAGTTTAAGTGAAATACTGTGTATGGGAATATTATTGTAAGTATGTACATGTCATAAAATTAAAAACATGCAGTCCCATATTTGGTATTCTTGTTCATAAATGACCATAAATGGACATATTATGACGTTTTTTCCGGGTGGTAAAATTATATATGACAAACAAAAAGTATGGCGATTATAAATGGTCATATATGGACATAAATGTACACCCATATATGGTATACTTATCAATACATGATCATGTTTAATGTATACCCAAATATGGAATACTTGTCCATAAAAACCACACAAATATACCGAAATACATACACACTGCACTGTATGAGTCATATTATTAATGGCCTTCACAATTATTTTGTAAACCAAATAAAAAAAATTGTTTGGGTAAATAGAAACATCGGTATTTTTTGTGTCAAATTACGTTATCAAGTAAATAACATGTTGCATGCATGTTGGCTATATTTATTGAAAACATGTCAGTGAAGATAGATGCAAAGTGTGTTCCATTACAATTTGAGGGGGCAACCGACGGAATAATTTGCATTCTGTTGTTTGTCAAAGACCGTTATTTCGTTTGAAATATTTGAAAAGATGTGGCCTCAAGGCCTTACATGTACATGTTGGAAATTGAGTTTTAGACCAGGCTAAAAATTGGTAAGGAAAGATACACTAAATCGAATATTCTATGTAAACAATGAAAGAACAGAATTTTGAGTGATTTAGAATTGGGACGGTAAATCGAACTTAATGGAATAGAACGCAAAGGTGCGTGTTTTCAATTGTTCTTCAAGATCCTATACAAGTCCATCTTATACATGTACATTTACTACGAAGTAAAAACTTCCACCACGGTTTAAATCTCCAAATAGAAGATTGTCAAATTACAAACACTATTTTTAGGACATATTATAGTAAGAGAGATGTGATATTAAACATTTGACGAAACTTATCTGCACAGCATTTCTACGGTATTTTCTCTCGATATGCCTCGACCCGAAATAGCATTTTATGGGAATTAGAAACCCAGTCGATGCAATTCTCGGACTTGTTTACAGACTTCTTAAAAGGCTTTGCGTTTTGTAAAAATAAAAAAAAGCCAAAACATAAGCCTGATTCTGACATCGTCAACATATGTACAATAACTGGAAGCCATCGACTTTTCTTAATATGATTAACTTCTGTCTTGGACAGAAAACAAGATTCAAAGATAACTTTTGCACGACCGACAAAAATTGGGAACGTAATTAAATAGATTAAAATACGAAGTTTTACGGAGATGGTTAATTAATTTTATATCAACACTGTAAGCTTCTAATAATACATTTTTTAAATCAGAATACCGAATTTGGAACAGAATGCGCATTCAGCTTACAGAATTCACGTGCAACGCATTCAGATTACAGAATGCACGTGCAACGCATTCAGCTTACAGAAGGCACGTGCAACGCATTCAGCTTATATATAGGGTGTCCCAAAATTCACCGCACAACAGGACACTGTTTGCAAACACATTGCCATACCTGAGACCCATGAATGCCCAATTTCGGGTCTAATAACTTATTGAATGAGCCATGTCCCATATTTCAATTTTTTCCCACCATACTACCAAATAATTTTAAATCATAATCGAGTCTCATCCTGTAAAGATTTCATTTTTTTTCTCACCCTTTGAAGTAGCAGTGAGTGGTTCGATCATTTCATTTTAAAAAAGCCTTAAAGGCAGTCATTTTGTATTTCTATTTCACAATTGGTCCTAAATCAGCTTCACTTCATTTGTTTCCTATAGAGGGGGTCCTTCTCCGAATTTTCTTATTCTTAGCTCTCGTGGATGAGTGCTCCTCTCATTCGGTGATGTCACAAAACCCGAAGACTTTTTCCCCATTTTGAGAATCCCCCTGGGGATCTCAGGACGGATCTTTTCCGGCAATTACGTTACGCGAAGAAATCATTGTGGGCCACCAGCACAAAGTACAAGGTGACATTCTGATCATGGTCTCATCATTTCCATCACAATGGTTGCCAAGAGGACTCTTTAGCGACGTTTGGATTTCAAAATGGCTTCTCTGGAACGTTTACAACGAGGCCGTAAATATATGGAAAGGGGAATATTGGGGATAGATCTCCCCCCACCCCACGAAATTTGAGAAATTTTACAAATTTCATGCCGATTCGGAAAAATAATAAGGGGAATTGTACTTTTGCATTAAAAGGGTGAGTCCACCCCAAGATGCTGAACTCTATTCCCCTTCCCCCAAAGATGTGATGACATAGAGGTATTTGTTTACAGGGGTTTTGAAATATTCTTAGAACAATTATATGAAAGTTGGTCTGGTTTCGTAATTTTTTTTTTAAATTTAAGAATATTTTTTGGCTATATCAACAGATATACTCTCCAAGTAGCAATGAGGAAATACAATGACGTCAATTTTATGTCATTTTTTCGAAAAACACATCTCACGTCGAAAATGACGTCATTTTTTGGTTATTTTACTGACCGAAAAATGACCAAAAAAATAACCAAATAATGACGAACTAAAACGACCAAATATTGACCAATAAATGACGTCATTTTGCTGACCAAAAAATGATCAACTACATGAACAAAAAATTATCAACTAAATAAACAACAAATTATCAACTAAATGAAAAAAAATGAATAAATAATGACCAATAAAAGACGTCATTTTACTGACCAAAAAAATGATGAACTAAAAATCCCCAAACATTGACCAATAAATGACGTCATTTTGCTTACCAAAAATGATCAACTAAATGATCAAAAAATGATTAAATAATGAACCAATTATTTGACCAAAAAATGACCAAACATTGACAAATAAATGACGTCATTTTGCTGACCAAAACATGACCAACTAAATGAACAAAAAGTTAACAATTAATGATAAAAAAATGACGTCATTTTTATGACCAAAAAATATAGATATCAAATTGATTGATGTTCAATATTATACCACAATCCAGCTCTTGTTTTTTAAATACAAAACTTTTTACTCACCTCTGTAATACATTTCTCGATACATCGTTGGACAATCCTTAGCCTGGAATGAAAGTGAAACAAAAATATTTTAATTCGTGATCCATGGAGATGTAATTTTAAAAAATCAATCATTAGACCAGGGTAAAAAAAAACCGGATTTTGGCCCCTTTATGACTCATTCTATCTATGGCTTGATCAGACATTGGACTCACATTTACATACGAATACAGGATAGGGCCATATGAGGGCTTGTATCATAATATGGGTATGTAATATGGACATTAATTACATATTCAAGCACACATGTGACTCATGGAAGCTCGAAATCTAAGGATATGCCCATATTTAGTTGTTATAAACCTAAATGTAGTCCATACGAGGCTATTGATGGTCATTTCATACTTAAATATGGTCCTCACGTGGCTATAAACAATATATAACATGCAAATTCATCGATATGAAAATAGGAAAATGGCGCACACATGGCTATGTATTTTCCATTTAGGGGCCGTTCAAAAAAGACGTCATCAAGAGATGGAAGGGGTGTCTGCTGGGCGGTGGACACCATGTGGACAGGGGGAAGGGAGGGGGTAAAGCCATTTTGGACGTCCACTAATGATGGCATTTTTTAGTTTTCTGATTTTCTGTTTAATTGAATTTAAAAGGTCAGTGAAAGGGGAAATGGACACCGGAAGTAATGTGTCTCCAGTTCCGAATGTACTTGAATTTTAAAAACCTCGGGAAAGTCTGGAATTATGCTTAAATTTGTGTTAAACACCAATTTTATGCAGGAATTTCCTTTCGAGATCAGGACATTTTCGTTAATCAGAAATTTTTTTTGGAAAAATGTCGTGGAATTGGTGCTTGAAAATTTTTAGGATGGGTCTTTGTAATTTCCAACACATTTTCTGGACACCCAACTTTTCACAAAAAATTAAGAACGTCTATGAGGGGAGGGGATCTGGGGCTAAAATGGATAAAATGGACAGTTTGTGGACAGAAGGCAGGGGGTAGGGGGTGGGTCAATTTTTGAAGAAATTTCGGGGACTCCTTTCTGAATGGCCCCTTGGTTAAATATGGTTGACCCCACTGTGACTTCACACATGGCTATATATATATCCTTAGTGGTTAAATAAGGTCCACACATGCATCAAAATTTAAAATATGGCAATCCATGAAACAAGAGCTAAATAAATATTTTCTCCATTTTAAATGTTCTTGTTATTTCCATACGTTGGAAAAGCAGCATTGTTTAAACCTCATTAGACAAAGAGATGAAGAAATATAAGAAGTAATACTGCGTGCAGTTAGTCTTATTATATTTGCATTTCGCGAGATATGCAATCAAAATTGTGCCGCAACAAGATAATCGGAAAAATGTTCCTTTAGTAATTCGAGGCTATTATGCCATTTATGTGCCATTGTTGGTGTGCGAAGTAAAATTACGTATGCATATATACGCGTTATATTTATCGTAATAATTTTATTTGTATAATAAAGAGCGAGGTCTCGAGATGTATTTCGCACAAAACGCTCGTTATATTTTTGCGGTGCTTTCAATTGGTTCATAATCCGCGTGAATCAAATCCGAATTATTAGGCTTTTAATCTGGGAGAACGAGGCTATCCGGAGATTGGCGAATTAGTTTAAGTAGGGCATTAACTAACCGCAACTGCTAATGAAAAACCTATTACGAATTTCAGACTATCAGAGAAAACAAGAAAAAGCTTGGATAAGAAAACGCAGAAAGAAAACCTTAGAAATTCACAGATTTCAGCAAAATTGGTTCACAAAAAACTGTAATGCAGTTGAAATGCTTCCTATAGTATCCTCCCTACATTTAATTTACCAGCATTAATAAATATGCATGACTATATATGATCGATATACGTGCCATATACAGTGGAACCTCGGTTTACGAACTTAATCCGTTCCTTGACCCTGCACGCGAACCGATAAGTTTGTAATCCGAATCAATTTTTTCCATTGCAATTAATATAATCCAAATAATGCGTTCTTTGTCCTAGAATTTTTTGTAACATGTTATGGCTTTATGTGTGAAAAAATACAAAAAGGAACTAAATATAAGAGTATTATTAGAAGAAAGCAGTTTAATGTAAACATCCATGATTTCCAACATTATAGGAAATAAAGACACCCACGTGGTGTCGTCATGCTGACGTTTTTGCGAATTAACTTCATTCGCACATTCTGTTTAAGAAATTCATTTTAACAAACATTGTTTCCATTTGGAAAATGTGTATTATTCTACTCTATTCTCTCGTTAATTATATGATTTAAGTCTAAAATCGACGTCATCGATGGATGCTCATCCATCGCATCTGCAATTGTTGTGGATAAAACAAGAGACGAACTTTTGCCATTTTTGCAATTGAGGCTACATCCTCGAAACTAATATCGATTTTAATTTAAATCCTAGGAAATTCTAACACATTTTTTATGTTTCTCGTATTTAGTAAGACTTATTCGTAACAAAGAAGTTCTGCTGGAACTATAGTGAAACAATTGCAGAAACTCGGACCTTTGGTCAGTGTTCGTAAACTGAAGCATCGTTCGTGAAGCGAAACAACAAATGGTGTTCGTAAACCGATTTGTTCGTAAACACAGACGTTCGTAAACCGAGGTTTTATTGTATACTTTTTCCACCCAGGAATATATTCGAGAATGAAAAGTTCAAGAGTAGTTGCACCCTTTAACTGATTTGAAATATAATTTGGTAAAAGTAATTTGCAATTGACACATCACAAAACGATATTCCGTCATTACAATTTTAATATTAAAACTAATTCAAGTCCATTCAAATCGAGCAGTGCTAAAAACACGTGTACATTAGGCGTATGCTTTATGTAGTATACATGTAGAAGTGCAAACAAGTGATTGTTTCGCGATATTGGTTAGATAAGTGCGATGCTAATGCATCGCTTAACACGAATATCCGTTTTCTTGTCATGAAAATTGGAAATACAAGTGAAAAGGATGACACTGGTTCATGTTGGCTGATCACGTGACGGCAGCATTTGGGAAAATGAACACATGTTACTGATAACTATACATGCACCGCTATACATCTTCTATTCAGGGGAAACTTACACGACCAAATGTGGAGGATGAGTGTTTATGAACGTCTTGTTTACGAACATATCGGTTTACGAACACCATGTGTTGTTTCGCTTTACGAACGATGCTTCAGTTCACGAATCCATTTCTATGAACCACCAATCAAAGGTCAGAGTTTCTGCAATTGTTTTACTTGTTCCAGCAGAACATCTTTGTTACGGTTAAGTTTTACTAAATACTAGAAACATCTAAAATGTGTTAGAATTTCCGAGGATTTAAATTAAAATCGATATTAATTTAGAGGATTAAGCCTCAATTGCAAATATGGCAAAAGTTGGTCTCTTTTTTTGTCCACGCTAATTGCAGATGCAATGGATGAGAATCCATCGATGACGTCGATTTGAGACTTTAAATCATATAATTAACAATAGAATAGAGTAGAATAATACGCATTTTCTTAATGGAAACAATGTTTGTTAAAGTAAATTTCTTAAACAGAATGTGCGAATGAAGTTGATTCGCAGCAACGTCAGCATGACGACACCACGTGGGTGTTTTTATTTCCTATAATGTTGGAAATCATAGATATGTATATATTAAACTGCTTTCTTCTAATATTACTTTTATATTCATTTCATTTCTGTATTATTTCCACACATAAAGCCATAACATGTTAAAAAAAATTCTAGGACAAAGAACGCATTATTTGGATTTACATTCATTGCAATGGGAAAAACTGATTCGGATCACGAACTTATCGGTTCACGAACAGGGACGAGGAACGGATTAAGTTCGTGAACCGAGGTTCCACTCTATTGATTATACAAATAATGCGAATGTAACACGTGAAAGTTTCATCCTATTTTGAAACTTATCAAAACATGTCCCAAACACACGCAATAAATGTTCGATTCAAAGATTGTCAGGCTTTAAAAAGTGATTTTGTTTTGTAAACTTGGGCTTTGGATCTATTTTCCAAGCGTGCTATTTATTTGAATCAATGTGAATTTTTTTTTTTTTTTTTTTTTTTGGTAATGAGAGTTGGAAATGAATTTCCAGTTTGTTTACTCCGAAGATTTTCTCATCTATTGTCAGGTGTGGATTTGGCACTTTGAAGGGTGCGATAATAATATAAGCCGAGGTGTTGATGATAGATGGGGGTTAAGAAGAGATGAGGGTTATCAATGGAAAAACCCTAGTGTGACAAGTGTAATCCCCACGAGTGTTACGTATACATGCCAACTGAAATGAGCCAACTTTGGTTATCATCTTCTCGTTAAAGATGTTCAGAAATTCTTTAAAAAAAAAACTTGTCAATTGAAAGATGGATCCATTCTCAGTTTATAACTATACTGAAAAGGTTTTGCAATAAAATTATTATATTAAAAATTAATCCTGATATTAAGCATAAATAGTCGAGTTTGAAAAAAATATCGCAACAAGGAATTATTTGTCTTCACATTTATTAATTTTTCTGCAAGTATTAATATGGTGTATACTGTATATATTGAATATGCTCTGGTGGAAAGTTATATATGGACATGTGTGGGCCATATCAAACAAATAAATTAAGGGGCCATATATAGCCACGTATGAACCATGTATAGTCAGCAATGGACCATATATAGCCATGTATGGACCATATATGGTCAGGAATGGACCATATATAGTCATGTATGGACCATACGTAGTCATGCATGAACCGTATATAGTTAAGAATGGACCTTATATAGCTATGTATGGACCATATGTAGTCAATAATGGACCATATATAGCCAGGAATGGGCCATATATGGTCCATATAACCATGTATGGACCATACACGTACAGTCAGGAATGGACAATATATAGCCATGACCACATATGGCCATTCAAAGGATAAATATCACCCATGCATGGTTATACATGACTGTTCAGTGGTTAAATTTGATCCATGCATGCCCAAATATGGCCATTCTAAGGATGAAGGACATCATTTTGCAATTCATAACATAATGACACAGATCATAGTTTGGTTTATGTAGTTACTTAAGAAGACATTATATTAATTATCCGAAGATCTACAAAATCTATATACATGTATATTATGCTACGTGTCAGATAGGGCACAAATTAATAATGAGAGTCGATGTAACAGATGCATATCCCCATAAGAGTCGGCACATATTTTCAGCTCCATTCATGGCTTATCAGATACGGTTTGCCATCATTCATCTGACACATCATTTATCTGTATTAATTGCTACTAATTTTTCTCGCATTTATCTTTGAAAATCATTTATCATTCGTACCTGTTTAACAAAATGTCAGACAAGTCATCCTATTGAATTAAATATGTGGCATATAATTATCCTAAATAAATACACTCGTGAATGGACAATATTTAGCTTCTAAATGACCATATAAGGGTCATAAATAGCCATGTATGGACCATATTTAGCCATGTATGGACAATATTTCGCTAATTTTGTCCTTAATTTTGTGGAAAAGTAGGGTGTCCAAAAAATGAGTTGCAACATACGAAGGTCCATACTATAAATTTCCACACACCCGTCTCGCTACCAATTCCACGACATTTTCCAAGATTTTTCTGATTAACGGAAATTTTCTGACCTGGAAATGAAATTCTAGCATAAAATTGGTTTTAACACAATTTAATAATTCCCTACTTTTTTGAGTTTTTTTAAAATTCAAGTAGATTCAGATCCACCCCCCCGTCTACATGGTGTCTACATGTCAGCAGACCCCTCTCTTCTCCCCTTCGTCCACATGGAGTCCGCATGCCAGCAG
>JAQGBW010000348.1:0-45872 GCA_034698625.1 Julus scanicus | reverse complement strand
TAGTCTGAGCGGGCGGGGTGTGGAGGGGCTGGCCCTGGGGGATCGGGAAGGGTAGGAGCGGGAGGGGGATGGAGGATTCAAGGTGTAGGGAAAGGGGTTAGTAGGGGAGGGGGGTCAATAGTTAAGTGAACAATGTACACATGTTGTTTAAGTTAATTTTAAGTTCACCAAACAATCACGTTACCCACTGTGTGTTGGTATGATTACAAATTATCAATTTGCAATGCAAAAAGAAACTGTATTCATCATCTGTTCAGACTAACTTCACAAATTGATAGTTATGACTATAATTTTCAAGGAGTAACAGCAAAACTATATCATTTGGTTCATGTCGCATTTAATTAACCGAATTCAAGAATTCAAGGACTTAGTCAAATTTAAAGCCCGTGAAATACATTACCTTTGTGTTTCGCAAGAATTTATATTTTTCGTTAATACCAATGAAGATTACATGTCTGGACCCTAGAATTTCTCCCATTGTTTTACAATTCGTTCAAGATAATCAGGAATTATATTGGCGTCAGAAAAAACTGTTTATTCTTGTATCATATTTAAGCACATGCACAGTAAATTAATTTAGATTCAAGGAGTGGTTTTCTAAAATCAGTACAGAATGAGTCGATTTCCATTGTGGGTGAATCATGTGCATTGTAGGATATGGACCAAACTACATTATTAAGATATTCAAAAGTAATGGAACTGATAACAGTATGTTTATTTGCTAATTATACATTATGAGTGGCTTGGTAAAACATATGTGACGACATGCTGAACTCACCTGTAATATCTCTTGAAATTCGAAATTTATTGTACCGGAATTGGTCATTCACTGCGTCATCTTGACCGAATCCTCTTTTAAAACTGGATGACCCCGATTGTCCATGACGCAGTCGTATAGTATGTTTTCTACAGCCACCAATTCCTAATCTAGAAAACATACCACAACTAATGCTATGATGGTTAAGCTTCTTGTTTGCTCATAACTGTATTTACAAGTGCAGTTTAATAATGCAATAGCAGACAATTAAAAAATTAAGTTTATTGACTAGTAGGTATGACTTGCGAAACGTGCATGCCTATTATTTTAATTGAGGAAAAAGTTTGTCTTAAATAATTAAAGATCGGTGAAGTGATAATGCGCTTTTGTATTTTCGCTGCATTTCAAAGGTTGTTTTTTCAAGATGCTCTCAGGATGATGTCACCACACATTGAGACACCCACTGTTTCCATGCTGCCAAAAACATGGAATATCTATAGCTAATGAATTTAATTAGAGCATTCAGAGAGTTTAATAGACCTGAATTAATCTTGAATCCGGTTTTCGAGTTTTAATCCTTTTGTATTGTCTCCAAGTCTTAACTGCTTGAAATTAGAGACTGTTGGTAAGAGGCCTCTTAGAAAGAATAAACTTAAAATATGAATAATTAGTTCATGTTTTGGATTATTAACTCGTCCTTGTACAAGAGATGTTAAAGCCTATATTTAATATTTGACAAAGACGCGTTTGACTAATGTTATGATAGGCGTACAAATAGTTGCGTTATACATAATGCTTATGAAATTACTTTTTGAGTCACTTATATTATGATTAGGTAATCTGCGGTTTTTTGTTGATAAACCCAATCTTTGATATGATATGCATTTCTTGGAAGCTATTGTCGCTGTGTACTTTACTGCATCCGTATATATATCATTGATATTTGTATGCAAATAAGTGATACATTTGGGACAATCCGTAATAGACGTCACCTTGTTGGACTTGATCCACAAGTTCTTAGATGGAATATATTTTTTCTAAAACCATCTGGTAACATTGTCCCATCTGTAGATGACATGTACCTCGCACCCACTATGTGTGTGACTCACATATATGCACCCCTTTTCTTAAAATATTTGTCATTTTATTTTATTTCATAAACATTCTCATAAAACTGCATAATCTTTTTATTATTTAAAGTACTACGCACATAGAAACTCGTTACAAATGGAAAGTTCCATTTTGTAAACAATCTGGAAAATGAAAAAATGTTTTGACCATGAAACGTACAAGACCAAAAGGTCAGAGCCCTTAATTCACATGTAATGTATGCATATATACTGGGCATTGGTATGTGGCTTGCTGCATGGTTTTATTCATTTACGAAAAATGTAAACAGATAAATTTATGAGCTACAATGTTTGATGTTTTGTTTTAGTTTATGAAAAAATTCAGAGCTTTCATATTTGATGATGAGATACTTAACAGTAATAAGGATCTCTCATTACCTTGACTTTAAGTCGTCGTTGCCTCTAGCATTGTTTTTACAGTTACAATTTATTTAATGAATGTGGACATGGAATATAATGAGTCAGTTCTGCTGTTGGCACACGAAAAATGAAAACATCCAAATATGAATAATGTCCCATTTCAATGCCTCATGGTCAAGGTGACACTTTCTGGTACAAGTTTACCCAATATGGCGAAGATAATAACAAACATTACTTTCCATAGATCCCGTATGTGCTACGTGCATGAAAGCCAACATGCCTAAATATTCAAAACACAAACAAAGTTTAACAGACTATAAAGTTGTAACAGCCAGATTAGTAATTTTAGGAAATGAGTCTGCTTTTGAGAGGTCCTTGCCTCCAATTTATCATTCATTGCATATCAGGCCGCCTATGAAATCCTCGTGTTTATGAATCACCATCCCTGCATGTATCAGTCAGGATTGTGAAGGTAGGAGAGGACTTGTTGGTCTTGGCAGCTTGGAAGAGGTGAGCAACCATAATTGCTTACCCCAAAATATGTGGCATTCCCAAACCACTTGCTCACATACTCGGGCAACACCTTTCTCTACTCACAGTCTTTTCTGAAAGTAGTTCTTCCCACCCAGACCTATGTTCAGCAGGAAATCAGAATAAGGTCAATCGCCTCGAAATATAAATAAACAAAGCTAAATTAATATAATTATTAATTAGCTTTGTTTTATGTTTTAATGTCATGGCAAACGTGCTATCCTGTCCTAGAACTCACTTTCGAACCTTTCAAGTTTAGACAGTTTTGCCTCATTTTTTTGAAATGCTGCGCCTGTTATTTATGTTGCACGCGTTTGATTGTGTGAAGGCCAGTCTAGAGTCGTTAATGTGGTCATCCAACCCAAGTTATTTGAATTTACAGAATATTTCAGTGGGTGGAATATCAACAATGCTTTTCTTTTTAAAATGAATAATTTATATAAAAAAAGGTATCCCGGAAGAAAGTATTACTTTTTAAAATAATCACCATTCCCAATTCTTCTTTGAGCAGACTTTTTTCAATTTGTCTTAAATTCGTGCAATAACTGTAATTTATTGAACACCTACACCCGTTTTATTGTTTCTTCCTGTTCCGTATGATTTAACTGGTAAATACATTGGAAGGTAGCGGTGTAGGGTAACAATAAAGTATGGAATGTCTATGTAAATAATTATTACCATTTTATTTTTAAGGCCATGGGCTCTTTTAATGATCTGGTGATACCTGTGGACCTATTAACGTGGACCCTTCCGAGAATGATGTCTTTAAAGCATGATATAAAATACTACAAAGTATTTCAAAGGTAACCAGTTATGTTGAAATAGTTGCTAAGCCATTAAAAGCACGGATTAATTGTTTATAGTAACCAAATAGCTGTTTGGTGCTTAAATACCTATTTGAAAGAAATGCTAATTTCATTTTGAGGATAATGAAAATAAGGATGTAGATTTCTTCCATTCAAGTTCAAGAAACTCCTAGCTCTAAAGTAGAGTTTAAATATTAAAACTATTTGAAAGAATCGTAATATGATGATAATTTATACATTTCCCTTACCGTACATATGTTAGGTTTTTTGTGTGCAAATAATAGTCGTGTGTAGGAGAATTATGTTGGAATATATTTGTAGTAGTACCAATTTATTACAATGGTCACCTCTAAAATTACCTTTTATAGACATATTTTGCCAAATAATGGTTTTGTGTGGGAAGCTTTGAAACTATGTAATGGTCGATCTGTACATCATGGAAATAGATTTTATGGCACAATTCACCAATTCCAATGAAGGGTTTGAGCTAAAAACCCCAGAAATGTAAAATTCGAAGTGTTACTTTCGTACACATAAAAATCCAAGTTTGTGTCGAATGCTTCGATAGTTTATTACTTCCAGATTGAGGTGTTTGATAGAAGGTCTCCTCGGTTGTATAGCGTGAAAACACGTTGATCTTCGATTACTGGGTCAGTGAAAGGCAATGAGAGTAAATTTAATGAATAGAGACATGAGTGAAACTTTATTCGTCTGTTAATTAGCCCGCTGCTTGTCACGATGCAGCCTAAAAAACATGCTTAACCCTTTCTTGTTGAGTCATTCATAAAGATGGGCTCCTAATTTGAATTCCTATTTGCTGGACCGCAATGGCCCAGGTGGGGGCGCCCTTAAAAAATCCTTGTCAACTTGACATTTTACCGTTGATGCTGGGCCACAGATTGAATGTTGAGATAATCCCGTGTAATTTAAAATGTGTTCCAGTTGAAATACGATGACTGTTACATTGTGCTACTCACAGGTGAGTCCTGCTCCGGTCTGCGCACCAGGGTCAGCAACCCTTTTTTTCCACAGCCAGTTTTAGTTTAATTTACCAAGAAAGCCCCTAGAGTACAGTCAGTTCACGAACCAATAATTATATCGCTGCCATGGCACCCCGCCTGATAAATATAAAAGAAAGGTATGCGAGACTGGGTTGTCGACCCCAGGACAGAATACGAGTTTTTGGAGGTCCATGGCTCCGAATTTTCACCAAAATAGAGCTACTGGACACATGCGATGTCCACCTACAATGCCTGCTGAAAAGTTGCCCGGGCTGGAATAGTTCCTTTTTGACACTTACTCATGGAAATGCACTCGTATCATATACACATGACTAGCGTGACTAACACGCTGTTAATGTTGGCACATTATGGCAAAAATGAGATTAATAATTGTATAAGAATATAAACTTTGCTCATCTTTTTTTTTTTTTTTTTTTTTTTTTGAAGTCAAACACTTGCAAATATGAAAGAAGATAGGTTGCATTTTTGCATGGTACAATGTATTTCAATTGAATGAAATATTCCACTAATGCATTCCAGTAATGAGTCTTTGCATGTGTAGCCTTTTTTTATTAAATATGTTATTTATATAGTCTATATATAAATAATTAAATTGATTTTTTTTAAACAAGATGAAATAAATTTAGTCTTTGCTGGCATAAGCAAACTACTTTTTTTTAAAAATGTTAAACTCGTATTTCTTCAATTGTAAAAATGCATTTGCTATTATTTTACTATTTCTATCAAAAATTATCTAAATAGGTTTTACGAAAATAATTAGAATGAGCTACAACTTGCATGGAATGAAATTTGATTCACATCCTTCATTGAGAAGCTGTAGTTCCTTCTATGAACAGGAGCTTATATATATAAGCCCTGTTCATAGAAGGAACTACAGCTTTAAATTAAGCATCAATTAGTCACACTGATCATTTTAGCATGTACATGTTCTGTAAGCAATTTCTAACATGTTTAGCTAACATTGAGTGATCAGGCTACATTTACTAATATCTCAATACGTTGTTTGTAGGAGCCGATGCATATTTCAACTAATTACAGCTAATACGAGTACATGTTCAGAAATATTTCGAACATTGCTTTTTTGTTATCAGTGTTTGTTTTGTGGGGGGTGGTCAAACCCTGATTAAGAGTATTCTCTACATATGAATATTCCACTGCAGTAATTGGGGTGTGTTAAAACTGGTGTTCTTGTTCATTCATATCAATCACTGAGCTTAAATATTCCATCAAAGTTCCTCCCTGTGAAGAAAAGAAACAGCTATTCCGCATTCGAGCTAGAAAACTGTCGTTTTAGAGAACTGCATTCTTAAGATGCTGATCATAAAGCAGATTGTTTACGTTATCTATATACACCTGGTGTGCACATGTAAAGCAGTAACATTGATAAATGTTTCATCATACAAGTGTACATGAAGAAAGTTTTTTGAAAAAATGAAGCATATATAGTTACACAAATGAAAGCAACAACTAAGGAACAAAGATAACATACCATGATGTACGATGACTGAAACTGATCTTTGGTTAGAAATCGGATCTGTTACAGTATTTTCTGAAACATCCCCACTAGCTTTTTTTTTTGTTTTATTCTTTCTACAATGTTATCGTTGTAACCGTCATCAACCTTGTACTTGATAATGAAAAGTCGATGCTCAAGTCCATGGGCAGCCCAAACACCATGAAGTTCCCTTCCAGTGACTGCATGGTTATGAGGTGACTCATCGCACTTCTCTGAAGAGATGCCTGAGGTGAAATTAAAATTGTTCACCATCGAATTAATAACTCAAAAATGTTTTTTGGTTAATTCAATGGGCTTTTTTATCACCTGACTCTTGTTCCGTTTTACTACCTAGACTTTTTGAAAAAAAATGTGGACGGAAAGTGAGAGGAGGCTCGCCCAATGACTCACGACCGATTGTATCGGCAGATGAAGGGCCAAGAGGCGATCAACTTGTTCAAAATTTTGGCCAGTCATAACCCTTCCCCTTCCCTCCCCTCCCCTCGAAAATTCACAACAAACGACTGCTATGCGGCTATACCTGATTCATTGGCCTTTGTGTGGGTGGGGAATAGTTTCACGTCTTCAAAAGGAATAACCTCAGGACGATTTGTCAGCTGAGGTTTAGTGCAATGTAGTCCACTGTGCCTGGAACATAGCTTGTTGACATTTTTAATACAGCAAGCAGGAATGATGATCCGCTCTTATTAAAATCAACATTTCATTTCTAGTACAATGAATTTGTAAGTGCATGTTTGGGAATTTTTATTAGCTCATGAGCAGGTTGACTATTCACATTGTCATTTGTATGCAATACCGTTCGCAATTTCAGGTGCTTGACCATAAGATGTCAAGCATTTACTTTATACTGCCATTCAAGTTGTTGATTGTGGATCTTTTGAAGTGAAAGTCAACAGAATGAAAACACTTGCCCTGGGCGCACGAAAGATGCAAAAAAACCACTTTGTTTGAATATGCTTTTTTGTACAGATACTGTAAAGATATCAAATTCATGGTGTAAGAAGTACGGTTTTTAGAAACTGTTGTAAAATGTCCACAATGCTTTAATTATTTGTGAAATATTTCACATTGATATATTTATTCAATATTTTGCTTTTTCTACAATAGAATTTCATCTTAATGTAAAGTTGAGTTCTCAGAGGCAGTACGGCTGTACATGCAATTCTCTACATGGTTCTAATAGACACAATTCTGAATCAGGTCCATTGTGCATGCATTTGTACGGAAACACTTGAGCAAGTAATTATAGTCCTCCAAAAGCTAAGTCTACGAGTCAGATTTTTAATAATATTTTGCATACATAACACGAGTAAAAGTTTGGTTTATTAAAAAAAAGTGCTGCTTGGCATACCAGTAATTTATCCATCTCTTTTACTAAGTGTTGTAGAGTAGAAACATTTTGGTGACCTTAAAAACTATGAATTCATCATATTAAGTCTGAATACATTTTTTTTTAGATGGGAAGCAGCCGAAAAAAGGGTGGAAGGGGAAGTTGAGCCTATTTCACACCTGTCACTTTATTATCTTTCCTGAACTGCCCAAAATGAATTCATTTTCTCATAATGTCAGTTTCGGAGGTGTGGTCCGTTGCTTTTTTTTTTCTCATTCGTCGTTGGATTTTCATTTCTCTCCGTCGTTGTTTTTGTTGTTGTTTGAAGGGTAGGTGCACCGGGAGTATTACCCTGTACTTGTTAATATTCAAAGGGGCTCGCGTATCCCCTGGCACACGGCGATACCCGATCACTTTGTCATGTAGGCGTATGCTTTTGGGATGAGAAACCCGACAGATCAACCCTTTCTGTCCATTCACTTTGGCCATGCAAAGATTCGCTGATTGCAGTGATTAAAAGTTGAAAATCGAGCGTTTTACATATTTTTTTTCTCCCCGCAGAACTGTCTTTCAAAACTGTATCAGTTTGTTATTAGGTCGCCTGCAGTTGCTAATGATAATAATAGAATGGAGATCGCCTGGACACACCCAGGTAAATTTATACCCCGATATCGAAAGGGTTAAAATCCAGAGTATTATCAAGATAATGGCAAGAAACTTTGAAAACAAAAAATAAAAAGCTAGATACGATATTCCCTATATGGACTCAGAGGAATGTCTTATCGACATTTAATTAGCACCCGAGACACTTGAGAAGTCACCAGTCACCTGTGATTACATGATTGGTGTTTATCGAATCTAAATTACCAGAACTACATAGGTGTCGTGGCCATATTTTTCACTGGAGGGGCTCTTGGACTCTGCCCATATCAAGAAGCACGTTGACTGTATTTGTGATATAGTTGGTATAGATAAAAAAATGACTGTGGTGCATTCTTGGAGGCATTCCAAGTTTCTATTGTTTATAATTTCTGAACACCAATGTGAATATCAATAGGTAAATTGAAAATAACAATATTTCATAAAATTGGATATGGTTTTGTTAGTTTTGTGAAGGAATCAACATTGTCCGAAAACAATTGAAGTAGCCTATTGCAACCACGCAGTACCACGAAGTACCACGAAGTAACAGGTTCCGACACCTGGCGCTGAAATTTCCAAGTTATTGCCAGTGTCGCAGCATCAAAAAGCGCGTGATACGCGACATCACCGCGAATTTATGTCGCGTTTTTGTGTAGTACATATCCAGCTGAGATTTTTATATCGTTTAGAGAACTTTGAACCAAAACGTCCACTTTTTTCCACTTTTTGCCCTTAAATGTAGTCCTTTATCTGGTTGATTTATGAAGTCAGTGCCCACCCCTTTTAACTTTCGTGCTGACCGTACACAAGTATGCACGACTGTGATTGACCGGTATGCACATTATCGCATTTTCAAACGCCATTGCTTTTTCTTGTACGTTTCGTCTGGAAATTTGATCGAATCAGTAAACTTGTTTTCGCCCACGACATACTATAAAATTTAATAAAAAAAAAGCTATTTTAATTCCAAAGTTGGGTATTGACAGCACACCTGAAATTCATTTGCCTCTCTGTTTTACCACGGGGAAGTGTTCTACAAGTATACAGTACTACTACAAGGAGGATTTTGTAGGGTGAGATCATTCCACCAACGCAATTTTCATAAGATTGTTCATTCAGAAACAACCAAAATGATATCCTGAAATCAGGAAACGTTGAAGCTTTTGTAATATTACATATTCATGTTCGGCCTCATTAATGAGGTCCCCACTTTGTTTTACGTAACTACGTATATATAGTAGTTCCATGAAAGCTGTTTTGAATTCGGACGTTGGTTTTAAGGGTGAGTGGTTAACACGAGATGAATTCAGATAAGAATGACAGGAAGTGCGTCACTGTAAACTCTGTTGTGGCGTCATCGTTTTGAAATTGAGGAATTTCCTCCCAAATCTTCAGTGACTTATCATTTCCGCTAAGATATTGGATTTTTGCAAGGTAATCTAGCTTGATAAAATTTCACAGTTATACAAGGAAAATACAGATCTTACCCGCTTGAACATCCGTTTAACTTCCTTTTAAATGTCCATTTTGACATAAACTCGAAATAAACTTCTAGGAAATTTCAAGAGCCATAATTAAAACTTATAAAATCTTTATTTTTAGTTATTTATTGTTTTAATCAATCAAAAATTGTTAAAACCGCTTAATTATACTGATGTTACTGACATTCTACACTTTTCTTTGGGTTATTGAGTTAAAAACTTTTAATTTCATGAATTTGTATAGTTATCCACAACAGTTTTGTGTTTTTGTCTGAATTTGACTAACAGTTTATGTGTGTCTTAAGTTCTAACCGACGATTTCAATAATGGTCCTTGTATCATAAAATTACTGACAGTTTTTGACATTTATTTAGGATTACAACTTTGTTTTTGGTATTAAAGGGTAAATTCACAAACGGGTGGTCGTCGTTTTATAGATTTTTAAAGTTTTATTTCAATGTTTAATATGTACAAAGTTAGAAATTAACAAAGAAAGTTTGAGTATGATTCATCGTGGCTTTGTCTATGCAATTCGAAAATGGCTGCTGCTTGAAACAAGTGCAACGTTTTAACTGAAACAGGTGCGCTTGCAATAGTACAATGAAACTTCACTGAAAGTGACAGCAGAAAGTTCATGTTTAAAGAATTACGTGGGCGAGAACAAATGCTATTGGAGCATTAACTTAAGTACACTGTAATTAAAAGGTAGCCCTATCTAAAGCCAAAATGTTACCTCGATTACTCTCAATGGATGTTTTAAGCTGGATCACAACCCTATCACTTTCAATGGGTGAAATTTTATAACCTCCTCACAGCCAAACAAAAAGAAATTAAATAAAAATAAAAATTGTTTAAAATAGCTTGATCAATCAGCAATTGTACCACTTTTTCGTTTTTGACTTTGAAAAGGTAGATTTTTTTAAAAATTAATAAACAAGTTTGAAAAATGTCCGTTAATTTGTACACGCTGACAGCAGGTGGCAGCATGAGAATTCAAATTAATGGACATTTTTCAAACTTGTTTATTAATTTTAAAAAATCTACCATTTCAAAGTGAAAAACGACATCATCATACACTTGCTAATTTAACAAGCTATTTTAAACAATTTTTATTTTTATTTAATCTCTTTTTGTTTGGCTGTGAACAGGTTTTAAAATTTCACCCATTGAAAGAGATAAAGTTGTGAACCACCTTAACTGATTTAGTTTGGTTTTCCAGCGCCATGTGGCTTGTCTTTCTGAAAGGTGGTCTTATCTGGTCATTTTTCATAGAAAATAATGTCTAGACATGGTCTTGTGATTTAAGAGCTTTTCTTGGCGATTTTCATATACAATTACGGGACCACTGATGATTGATATTTCGAAGTTTGTAAAAGAATATAACTTTTAATACAGTTGCATTTGTGCAAGTTGTAGCTTTCCAGAATAACAAGTAATTCACGTTGACATGTGGGGGGATATGTATGTATTTGAAATGTAGGGCATTGGATGCTGCCTTTGGGTGGTCGATTATGGTAATCAATCCTCTATCTAGTTGTGTATTTCATACAGAATTGCATAATGTAACCCTTGCTCTGGTCAGTTGGCTATGGTATACTTGTACAGTATGTTATTTTCCATTGGGCTAGCCTCATTGGTTCTTTGTGTCCGCTTCGTCTGACATTAATTGCCCATTAGCCCCTAACTAAGATGAATGCTTCCATTTTTGGAATTGGAATTACAAATTATGCGTGAACAGTTATATTGAACTTAACACGCATCGTAAAACCAACCTTATCAACTTCACGAACCTAATGCATTGATCTAAAAACAACTTTTTTGTGGTTTTGCAACTATTTCGGATTGGTTCTTCATTTACTTGTAAAATTAATGCATGCAATATAAACAGCTTTTGAAACACGACAACTAATATAGGCGTGTTCAATTTTTTAAATAATGCATTTACGTATTTAAAGGCGGGTTTATAAGTTTATTGATCATTTTATATATATATATATATATATATATATATATAATCCGCTCAGTGTGCCTTCGACTTCAATTTCTAAAATACAATTTTAATACATTTACTTGTCGTGCATTTTAATGATGACAGAAAAATCTGAGACCACCCACAAACGACATTTCTTAACTGGATACTGTGATTGTAGGATTATCCTATGTGAAGAAACTACTGAAAATAATCTACGATAACGGTATGCTGACAGGAGCAAACAATTTGACAGGAGAGATTACAGGTGAAGGTCAACTAAGATTACGAATTTGAATTAAGCATCAACATTATATTTACTATATTATGTATAACAGGGGCTCTCATAAGGGAGGAGGGCTCATGACACATATGGGGAGAATCAGTGTTTGGATGTGGGTAGGCAACACTACATAGCATGTATGCTACTAATTCAAAACTAAAGAAGAAAGCAACTATGAATATATGCGAATATCTTCGATGTGACATCATTAATGGTTAGCAAACATCTTAAATTTTTGTTTGGGTTTGGATTTTAAGTCCACCTCTGGTATTAAAAATATGCACTGTTTGTTGTCTTTGTGTCAGGTTTTTCTTTTTTCAAGTTGTTATTTTTAAAAGATCTTAAGCAAGTCTTTAATTTTAAAATTTTTTGGTTTGAGAAAATTTAGTGGTTAACATATATAGTGCACTATCGACTGCTCTGTTAATGCTTGTAAATAAAAACCACGTGTGTTGGTGAACGTTGGTGGTCGACTTTTGTAGGTCGATAGTTTATTTCGAAAAAATCGAATTGCGATGAATGAGACGAGAGTTCAATACATGTTTATACTAGAAGAGTTGCAGTAAACTTTCGGTTTTACATCTGGGCTTTATCGTGCATTAATTGTAAGGTGAATAGCTTTTACTCTAAATACAAATTTTGTAAAACAGTTCATGACATCAGCTGCACTGAACCCTCTTATCCTATTTATTAGTCACTTATTCAGCATTTTAAGATGACATTTTAAAAGGAAAAAAATCGAGGATGGGCAGGCATATTTGTGATGGTGCTTGGCACTAACTAGGCACTAAGGAAGCTTGTTTTCGTGCTTTTAAAATGGGTTGCATCAACGCGGTTGTTAAAAAGATAGTTCAAGGCCTCTTTCCAGCTATTGTTTGCGTTTATTTTACGTGAAATCTAAAAACAAATAAAGACACGTGGTAATTTCAGGTTTAATCAAATTATTACGTAACAGGAATTACGTTGTTTTATTATGATTACTATGATCATTATTACTATGATGTTTGTGTGAAATGTTGTAAATATTCACTTTAAAAAATTTTAAATATATTGTTGAAAATAAAATTAATGGTTAAGGTACATGAACTTTTGTAAATACATCTTTTGTGTATAGATTTACCTTTATCATACTGTATATAACAGTAACTGTCCCCCAAAAAGTGTGGTCGCATAAAAGTTTTATTTTTCTTTATAATAACGACTTTGCATTCATTGGACATTGATATTTGTCAAAATATTTTGAATTACGAAAGCCCCATGTTGCCACAAATTGTTGAGGGACTCTTCAGAATTCGAATTCTGAATCTGCACACTGAAAATTGCATTAACAAGGAGTTCGATCTTTAGATAAATGTTGCCTCGGATTCTACAAGCAAGTGAAGAAGAAAAAAAAGTTACACAAACACGTTTAACCATGTTTCAGTGAATGTGTGCTTATAATGCATCTGATGGGTTGCCACCTTCTCTTTACATAAACTGCAGGATTTTTTGGAGTTCATGCAACCAATGGTAGTCAAAAATAAATTTAAACTACGAATTGGGTTTGCATTTGCATACTTAAGTTTGAAAAAACAAAAAAACAGGCATGTATCATTGTGCTTGCATGCTGACTAATCGTTAGCTACTACCAGAGACCCTTTAGCTGCTACGTGCAAGAATTTTGGTAAAGTCACCTTAAGCTCACCTTACAAAGGCGAGGCCTTTGCATGTGGCCAAAGATTTCATGGAGGTCTGATATATTGCACATACATAATGATCTAATACCGACTTATGATAGCACGATCGAGTTCATTTATATGTTATCATGAAGCATAAATTCAACTCGTCGAGTTGCATGGCCTGCTTGCTTGGTGGCATCGTGGCACCGATGTCTCATGAGGAACGTGTAGCCATCTTTACAGTGCCTTGTTTTCCATTCCACCACAACGTGAAAGTTATGGGAGGTTTTTCATTCATGTTTTAAAAGTATCCATGCATGAAACCAAAAAAGATATGCTGAGTAATTTTAGCCCGAACGGTCTGCTGTCAGATTCGCCTCCATCATTTTCTTGAACGAAATAATTTGATAATCCTGGAAGTTACAATAGATTTATTTGAAATTATATTAATAAGCATAAACGCAATGTTTGATCTCATTTTGTATTATAAAAACAACAATTCACTTCTTTTCACTTCTGCCCATGCAATCTAAAAAATCAAGTTAACATAAATTGGAGCATTTTTTTACCTTGACATTGATCGACGATGTTAGTTGCTATTACAGTACACATTTGTTTATAAAATTACGCCGCCTGTTCAGCACCATTAACAAACCGGTGGGCGTTTTCGATTTGAAATTAAGAAAATTGCAGGAAAAATCCGCCATGGATGCTTAATTTTATTTATGTTTTCTCAAAACGATGTGGATGAGAGGAGCCTTGTTAAGAGCATGAAGGGTTATTACAAAAATAGTGCACCCATCATATTGTATTCTCGCCTTATAACCTCATGCATCGTATAAAAATTTACAAATTTGAAGATTGAAATAGTAAATACTATCACTTAGGTTTCCTCGCGTGCACTAAGTTGAGGTGCACAACAAATATAGTTTTGCTGTAAAATAATGGAGTATAATTTAAGTGCTATACGTAAACCTAAATATGCATGTACTTGCGTGTAAAACGTGGTGTGCAAAAGTTATATTAGGACAAGACCATGAACTAAACACTTCCAAATGTTGAGATGATATATTGAGGTTAACATTGACATGCACATATATGTATGTACAGTTTATAATCGTTCAGATATGTTTTATAACAGCTGCATACCAAGCTAAAGTAAAATTATCATTATCAATATCGTTTCAGTATTTTTCCAAATTAACTTAATTGGAAAAGTCCGCAGTATGAATTGGCCTGAAATAAGTAACTAAACATTGGATGATCACCAAATAAATTTAACAGAGATTTTATGAATTTAGTCGTGTCAAGGTTCAGAAAACCTCGTTGAACCGAATGCATCAAGCTTTATAAATAAATAAATCGCAAATTAAACTTCATTTTTACCGATTTCTATTGTTGTTTTAACAATAACATTAACATCTAAACTAGAATCAAGTGGGGTGAAGGTTGGCGAACATTTAACTTCTGAACACCCACCATCATTACTTGTAAACTGGTGAAGCTGAAATCATAAACCATTTGCGAAATCATATACAGTAGGGGCCACGTACGTGCTCTTGTTATTCGTGTGTACCAAAATAAACACGTTTTGTATACATAATCTGTTCTTAGCAGAGAGATGTGGAATTACGACAATAACCTAGGCTTATTTGCAAGCTCATTTTCTTTGTATTTTATTGCAAAACATTGAATAAGAAACTGGCATAACATGGTCTGTCAAGAAAGCCATCGGTTAACCTGATCAAAACATCTTTTTATAACTGTTGATGTTAACACATTTGTGACTGTTTTTTCTTAGAACGGTGATCCCTGTTATCTAGGTATAGTGAATGCACTCTCGGCAAATACTGTACACACTTGTATAATCAGAGTCACGATTTAACCTTCATTTGTAACCATGGTCTGCAAATATCATGATTTTTTTTAGAAAAAAAAAAAGTGGTCGGCTTAAGTGGTAGTGTTTAACATGTCACATTCACCATTTTTCGCCATTTATTAACATTCTTTCACAAATTTCTATTTTCGTAAATCGTCAACGGTTAATTCTTACTGGTAGACGATAAATCAAACATTGCATGAACTCTGAACATCATCCAGCCATTGTTATAAACAAATAAATAAGATAAAAAAAAGCGATGCGATTAATGAAACTGCATCAAAAGTAAATCCGCAAAGCCCCTGAAGGTTTTCGTGAAGATGGATGGAACTCCAAATGTCACTTAACGGGTTGAACTTGACTGGTTGGTTGAACGTTTTCAGAAACGAAAACCACCTGGGTGAACCCAGAGGGAAGCGAGGTAGGGGTACCCTTGCCAGAGGTCCTGACCAGTCGTGGACAGCTTGAAGAATGCAAAACTAACCCTTTTTAAACGAAATTTCCACGGTTTACGAATTTGATTGTCATGGCCTGCAGCAACACACACTTTGCTTTGGGGGTACTGGGCCACTGGGCCATTTCTTCCCAACCAACAAACAAACCTAGTGTGAAAGGATGAGAGCAAAAAGCCAAGAAAATTATTTGTGAAAGTTAACGAAGAAATTCTTAAGTGCATCTGCTGA
This sequence comes from Julus scanicus, assembly GCA_034698625.1. Classification (NCBI taxonomy): domain Eukaryota; kingdom Metazoa; phylum Arthropoda; class Diplopoda; order Julida; family Julidae; genus Julus; species Julus scanicus. Next base: position 29,825 of record JAQGBW010000348.1, on the reverse strand, counting down.
TGATGATAAAGCATGTTTGAAAGTTCATCGCAGATCAGTGAACCAGCGGCACAAAAATTAATTGAAAATAGTCTGCAATAGTTGTTTATGCCCCAAGAACTTGGCACGACCATTCATTGTAGTCGAAATATTAATTTATGGTCCAGTCATACTATGTGTATTTTCCCGAGAAAATATGCACTCTGGAGAAATTGTAAATAAGAAGAACAGCAAGGTTAAAGAGACCACATCATAAAACGTTTGACTTGTTTATGCATTTGGCAGCTGCAGATGACCACGTCTTTTTTAAACTTTTTGATCTAGCTGAATCAGGTGATAAATTAGGCAATCTTTGCAAAAGATCTGAGGTATTTAATAAGCTTAATAACGTTACAGTTAAATTCATCTATCCACTGCAAGTAGTAATTGGATGAAATTTGGATATTTATAATAGGACTATGCATTTACATATATCTACATATAATACACACATTAAAATATAACTATGCATTTGTAAATGCTTTGCAGTTTCAGAAATTCATATCTTAATACACACTTAAAAGTAGTCGAAATGCATCGAATGCATTTCAACGCGTATAAATGTGAAAATGCAGTTGCATCAAGTTTAAATTTCAAAGGTAAATATTTTGTCATAATATTATCGTTAGTCGTGTACTGTCCATATTGCAAAATGTTGTTTAAATACATTGTATTTGAATATACAGTTTTTATATAATACAGCAAGATACAGTAGAGTATGTAAACTTTGCCATTTAAATCGCAACAAGTTTGAGTATAATTTTGACAAGTCTTGGAAGTATTTTGTAAGAGCAATCCTTTTCAAAAGCACATTAGTGTGCGGCTTCAATTAAGTTTATACATAAATGTTCCGGTTTGAATATGGCCACAATAACAGCGTTTAAACCACCTCCAGATTTTAGTGTTCATCCATTAAACATACATTAATTTCGTAAATTTTCTCTTTACAGAAACATATTTTAATTTCCTGTCACATATTGGAGGAGGGACTCAAAAATGGCCAATAGACACAAGTGCACACCGTGGAACCAGTCATAAGTTGCATCATGGTTGGCATTGAAATTTTCATTGAAACGGTAATTTGAATGTTTATGCTATTTTGTGAATAATAACGATTGATTTAAAGTGAATTTAAGTGCTTGTATGTTATTAATCATTTTGTAAGACTAAAAAAAATGAAATATTAAATTCAAACTGAAATATTATTTTCTCTGGCCAGTTTGTTGGTTATCTAGTGCATGTGTCTCATGTATATATGGTATAGATAAAGAAATTAGAATGACTATAAGATGTTTGCTTATGTATTTTAATTTAATTCTCCATTATTGTTTATCTTAAATTCATGCATGAATTCTATTTATTTGTTCGCATTAGCGTTTACAGTTATTACGGATTCAAATGTTTTTGGATATTAATTTTTTGGGGTTTAGGGATCTTTTATGTCCTACAGCACTTGTCATAACGTTATTTTAATGCACATTTTCCAACAATATGACATCTGCTTCTTGGAAGGAAATAGTTCTCTAGAGAAAGTGCACTCGGGTAATTGAATGCGTATCTGTTATATTAAAATAAATAACGAGTTTTTGGTGTTTCTGTGAAATTAGCATGCACGAGATTGTGAATGTAAACCTTTTAACTCGCAATTATATCTATGCTTTCCTGAGAAAAAATGTATTATAAAAGCATATGTGTGTACTTCTATAGCATAACAGTAAAAACACGATTTTCACATTTTGTGATAAGAGTCTTACCTTATACAAGAATTTAAATTTTGTTATGCTTTTGAAACAATGCCCTCTATAGTTAACAAATAACATTTGAGAACAGTGATTCATTTTAAAGTAATTGGTGCAGGATTTGAAAAGTTTTTTTTTCTAAAAACAGACCTTTGTAAAACTTGCTTTTTTAATTTGAGTTTGAATTTTTATTGCAACATATTTGAATTAAATTTAATGACCTTTGGTAATATAGGGAATAACGATGTAGGCATGCAAAATGTAGTTAACGAACTACTTTATGCATTTTTACCGTGCAAATCCTTTAAAAATGTTGCTAAACAAAAACTAACCAAAACAAAATACTTTTAAAAAGTATTTCGTTTTTGGTCTTATGTGGTGATCTCAGAGGCTGAAGCGACCTCATTTGGACAATCAACGAACTTGGTTTGTTGTACTTGCGGGACTCCGTAATGCTGCAGGTTAAAATAGGAGACTTTGAAGGATTCCGTAAAATCCAGCTCTAGAAAACATGGCTGATAGTTGTCTGCTTGCTTTACGCAGGTGTATCGGAAATCGAAGAATGTTTTCTCGTGTTCAAATTCCTCAATTAATAAATTTGCATCACTCATTAAAATGCAACTTCAGCACTTCACTCAAAGCTTTGATGTCTACGTCAAATCTTTGGGAAGCTTACAAACTGGCCAAAGTCAAATGCAAAGGTAGGCACGTAAATGTAGGCCTACTTGTCATCATTTGTCATGTTTCTAGTAGCTTTAACTTTCTCAAGGCCTTGGCATGTTGTCAAGGACACATTGATTTCCTACATTTAACGAAAATAGTAGGAAGCATTAAAGAAAAGAGTGAATTTGTGCATTGCTTCTACTTTGTGACTACAGCATCTGCAGGGAAAGGGAATAAAAACCTGATATTGCTCAAATGTTTGAAATAATCCTAAACCTTTATTTGAATACGAGTCTAGTTAATTTTGTAGTAATTGTTGTTCATTATTTTGCATACATTAAAGGTATCTCTTCGTAATGGCCTGTTTTAAATCAATTATTTTTAAAATTGCCGGTAATAATTTGTAGAAAGTTGTGAAAATTGCATAGGTTTCCTTTAAGATCTGTAGTCGCAAGTAAGATGAAATTAAATAGCATGACCAGATGTGATGCATGGTAATTACCATAATTTCAACAATGTGTGCACTAGAAATTGATGTATGTTCATGCAGCCTTAAAGCTGATTTTATCTATATGTTTTATTTATTTGCATCAAGTATATTTAACATTTTACGTCAAAATTTGTTTACTTTCCCAACAGATTTACAATTGTATTTTACAGAAGAACCGCTGTCAGATAGTGCCAACCCAAATGGTGTATTTGCATGCAATGGTTTGGATTTGGCCCAGTTCGAAGTTTATGGATTCGATTATGATTACACCTTGGCTTGCTATAAGGAATCTCTACACAATTTGCTATACGACTTGGGAAAGGATGTTCTTGTTAACAAGCTGAAGGTATAAATGATACATTTCATTGCTTGCAGAATTCTGTACAAAGAAATTATTAAACATAATAATTATTCTATATTTTAGTATCCAAAAGCAGTAGCCGATTTACCATACTTACCTGGATTTGCTGTACGTGGCTTACATTATGACATTCGTAAGGTAATAGCAAACCGCAATTTATAAGGTTCTCGATTTTATTTTTATTTTTAGTAATATGTACAAATTCTTGTTGAATGTTTTTAGGGCCTGTTATTGAAGCTTGATTCTTATAGGCAAATCCAGCTTGGAACAGTGTATAGGTAAGGTAACATTTGATTAATCGTTTCGTGGAATTTTCAGCATCAATTTTTGAAACTATGGATTTAATTATGGAATTGCAATGACTAAATTTCCTTTTCACTATGGTTTTACCATTTAATCTATTTTCTTGGAAATTAATTTTAACAGGTCTTGATAAGTTACATAATCTTATTAAAGATTTTCGTTTCTCAATGATTCAGGGGTCACAAGCCCTTAACTGATGAGGAAGTGCTGTGTGCATATGGCCACCTTTATATTCCTATTGAATATATGGAAGGAACTATTCGTGGTGATAAGGTAACTTTAATAACCCAATTATAAACATTCTGCTTACAAAATAAAATTTGGTTTTAGTTTATTTACTTTATTTTTTTTGCAGAGTGCAAAAATGCAGCATTTGAATGATCTGTTTTCTCTTCCGGAAATGGGATTAGTATCTAACGTCACTGAGGTAGATAATTAATAGGGATACTTTTTCATTCTTATTTCTTAACTAGATGTAATGGAAATAAATTCCCTAACTAAATTATTAAATATGAGGGAACCTCGATTATCCGAGTTAATGTGGACAGAGATCACCTCGGAAAGCACGGATGGCAACAATTTTGTATTCAAATTAAATTATGTTAATATTTCCCCAAATTGTATTTTATTTTATCAATTTTAAACTTTTAATGTTACATATGCCAAGGGAAAAAAAACACATTTATATAAAAAGCACATTTTCATGTTTATTGAAATTTTTTCTAGAATTTGTCAAATTATTTTTTTCTAATTTTGTATTGTAAACAGCTTGTATAATTAGGAACCGCGGTATTTGGCAGTTGCCATTGCAGCTATCTTTGCACACATAACTCAATAACTTATCTAGTTTATTGATCTAATTAAATGGAATTCACATTACTTAAACGAATATCATTTATGTGTTTATAAACGAGAAATAATTAAATATGAAAAAAAAAATGGAAAATTCTGACTTTTGCAAAGCGTTTTCAAGCTCCTTGTGTCCTATACATAAAACTCACTTATATTAAATGATTTTTAAAAATATGACAATTTTTTTTTTTCATGCAGTACTTTGAAAGCAATAACATACCTTACCATCCAGAAATTTTATTTTGGGATGTGCGGGTAAGATTATTATCTAATGCAGTATTTCAAACGTATTTTTTTTTTCTGCATATATGTGCTAAACAATATTTCCTTTATTTATTCAAGAATGCTGTACAGAGCATTCACCCTGTGATGCATCATGTCCTTGAGAAAAACGTAGGCATGTAGTTTATAGTATATTCTGATGATTCAATTACTACATTAATGGCTGATTGTACATGTTTGTGTTAAAACAATACCAAGCATAAATGAAAATGACTCAACTGATCTATAGCAGTGAGTTCCTTTGCCACATCATACTGTATATTAGATAACAAGAGTAAATTGTCATTTGGAAAACGCTTTTAACAATAACATCTACAACCTGCCATAATTTTGAGCTATATATTCAAGTTTTGCATCACTTTTACTTTTGCAGAATTATATTTAAACAAAAATCCAGAGTTAAGGACATTTCTGGAAAGACTTATTAAAGGAAAGAAAAGACTGTTTCTTATCACAAATAGCCCATACTCATTTGTGTAAGTGGTTTGCATCGCATTTCACAAAATGAGAGATCGGTTTAAAGGACCTAATTTTTTGTTTGTTTCATTTCAGAAACGAGGGAATGAAATTTTTAATCGGAAACGATTGGGCAGAAATGTTTGATGTGGTCGTCGTTCAAGCTAGAAAGCCAAAATTTTTTAGTGGTCATTCAAGGTAAAATATTTTTTTTCAAATATCATTTTAATGCTTCCTGAGGTTAAGTTATTAATGTTGTTACTTTGTAATCACAATTAACGGTTGGTTAAATCATTGTATTTCAAGGCCATTTAGAATCTACAACCCAACTCTAGAAACTCAAATGTGGGAGAGAGTTACAAAATTAGAAAAAGGTCATATATATTTGGAGGTAATACAATTTCTACTGCTTCTTAATTACCTGTATTAATTTAAAAAATGTTAAACGACTCTAATTATTGTGCATTTTACGTTAAGGTGATCAACCATGCTTTGGAAAAGTTGAATATTTAACTTATATTTACTATATGCTGTTTTTGTTTGTTTAGGGAACGTTATCTCAGCTGCAAGCTATGACTGGTTGGATGGGCGAGAAAGTGCTTTACTTTGGTGATCATGTATACAGCGATTTAGCTGACCTGACTCTCCATTATGGTTGGGGCACTGGAGCGATCATATCTGAATTAGCCGTATGTTGTATATATACACAGCAGAAATGCTGCATAATTTTGGCATTTCATGAATTGTGGTTTTGCATTAAACTTTGCATTTTCAGAGGGAAATTTCTACCTTAAATAAGGAGAAATTTAAAAGAACGGTCAGATGGTTGCAAACTCTCCAGGAACTCATTGAAGAAATGCAGGCTAGTTTCTATAATGTTTTTTTTTTTTTATTCATGCAACATTGCTGTAGCCACGTTAAAATTCGGCGTATTTAATATCCAGGACCACGAGGATGCCGAATCTCAAGCGGTGATTCGACAGTGGGAAGCGGAACGAGATGATCTCAGGTATGTAGACTTGCCTTACTTTAATATTTTGTCACTGCAATGCACCATGCAGTATGTAATTTGTAGTATGCAGTGCATGATTAAGAATGTTTAGGGTCATGAGTTATCATAACTCCTTGGGCATTTCACACTTCATTACACATTTAAACTGTTCCCATATTTATTGATAGAATTGTGACTAAGACACTTTTCAACGAGCGATTTGGAAGCCTTTTCAGGACTCATCATAACCCAACCTTTTTCTCACATCGGCTTTTTCGATTTGCTGACATTTACACATCGTCGATCACCAATTTACTGCACTACTCCCTGAACCATTCTTTCTATCCCAGGCGTGGATCTCTTCCTCATGAAGTACAAACCTAAGTTATATTTATAATCATAAAGTAGATTGTGTTTTAGCAATTTTATTGCAATCTTGAATTGAACTTAAACGTTTCAAAATCGAGTAGTTTTAAAGTATAAATTGTAATCGAGATGTTGCATTGATTTTTCAGAACTAAACACATTGTGTGATTGACAGAGCAGTGGGTTTCCCTACCAGTACAATCCTTTTGGTATTATAAAAAAATCAAGTTCGCCTGAGTTTTTTATAAATCTTGAAATCATCCCACTATGTCCTCCGAAAACACGTACATTTGATTACATAAAATCAATCGCTAACGGCTCTGCGCAGATGCATACAACAATACAATAATGAGGAAATTAATTGTCAAGGTATCCACAACTACGATTTACCTGCTGGTGTGTAACTAAACGTTACAAACAATGAAATTTAAAGTAAAGCTTATTAAAAACAATCTAGTTGTGTGCGAGTAGGCCAATCCACCAATTTTCGTGATTAACAATGACATCTTTAATAAGGTGGCACTTTATAAAAAAAGAACAAACACTCTTGTGCTTGTTATATTTCTGGGAATATTGTCAATTTTAGCATCGTTAGCGAAAATGTCGCCCGGTGTTGCAAACGGGCAATGACGTGAGGCCCTAAGATAATAATCGTAGTTTAGCAAATTATGAAAATAAGTTAGCAGATCAATTTCACGTTTCTGCATTAAATTGTAGTGGTGCTAACCAAAACGTATCGTACAAACCTGTTGGAAATATCCACTTGATTATGACAGTGAAAGAGTTTTTTTAATAGTAGACTCATTTCTGATTAACTGGAGGTTAGCACTGTTGTCACACATTGATTGGTCGTTAAATAAATTGAAGCAATGTTGACCACTTATTTTATGAAATCCGCTTCACAGCAGTAGCAGGTGCAATTTTTAATTCTTAAAGTTGGAAAGATATCAATTCGGATAAATTCATGAATCATAAAATGCAAGCGCAGATATTTTTCTAGTTCAGTTTAAGATAGTAGTGTCCTCCCACCTGTCCAATACTCTCTATTATTAATTTTACTTATTAGAACCTGATTAGGTTAGTCCATAATTGTGTGAATCAAGAAATGTATGTTATGGTATGCTTACATTGTGTTTATTTAGAAGTACGTTGAAATTGTAAGACTTGAAATGTTGTAATGATATTAGAATAATTTGCAGCTATCAATGTGCCCATTCATGGACCATACACTGGAAATTTAATGAAACATTTATATACGTATAAAGATAATGTGATGTTCATTTGAACCAAAATACCTAACAGCTATAAAATGTATGCTATGCTAAAACGGAAACATTGTTTAGTGCATTTTTCATGGTTAGTGTTTTCATCCATCTAATTTATAGTGTTCCAGTTGATCTCCATTGCATGTTATCGTTTCGTGTTGTTGCAGCTTAAGAATTTGAGACTGCAGAGTTGGTAAAATGTGTTAAAATTAGTATAACTATAACAAATCTAGTTAGCTCATGGCAAAGCATAAGGAACAAAATAGTTTTTAAACTTGGCTTACATAGGCACAAAAAAATATAATTCTGAAGTTAAAACAAACACATGACAAAACAATGAGAAATTTATTTTATGTACTATCTCATAACTATTTCAGAAAAATGAGATGAAATTTTAGTCGCATGTTGCTGGACAGGTAATATGAACACCTGTTAGCACCTGCTGTTTTCTATGGTTACTCTAAAACATTCGCCATGATAAACAACCATATGGTAACGTTGTTTCTATAGTAATTAAGTATGAATGAAAAACAATAGACTATGTGCGTCATGAACAGCTGTCTGACTTACGTAGTGCTTTCATATAGCCTACTATTCAAGCCTGCCAATAATTTAATTACTTTTCCTGCATTGCGTTGCCAATTGCAAACATTTTGCATTGCAGTTTTGCACGCTTCTCGTTGGCTTGGAACATAATCACTCCACTTTTGAGTTGCTACTCTGTTTCTAAGCTACGGTATCTATTTGGGTTAAGCTCACTGAAATACATGAGAATATAACAAGAAAATGTGCCAATATTGCTCAGAAATTATTGGAAAAAATAAATCGATCTGTAGTTTAGCTTTTACACTACGAGCCTTTTGTAAATCTAATGCAATCCAGCATAAATTAAACAACACTAATATTAAATTGTGAAAGTTTAACGTTTTGAAAGTTAGTTGTATCATATAACTGCAATGAAAAGTTTTGAAATTAGCCAATTAACCAATGAATAATAAATGCAAATGTGATGGCATACACAAGAGGGCTATATAGGTACAAAAATAATACATGGGCCCTTGATAATGTAAGGAATGAGCCATGGAATCCTTGAAATATGCTTGAATTTTTTTCAAACCAATTTACTTGACACCATGATATAGAACCAGCAATGATTTTGCGTACACAGGTGGACGAAAATCTAGAGATTAATAATTACAAGCTTTAATCCTGTAAAAACTACTTGTTAGTGGAGAAATATACATGTATTCTAGTAACCTACTTGTGGTCAATTTTTGCAACTACCCCAATTTGAGGCCTACTTTCCCAAATTTTATTATAATTTAATTTCTCGACTTCCTCGTTAAAAAATAGATGCTGGAGTATGCTGTTCGGTGAGGTAGACGCAAAACTATGTCATTTTTTATACATTGTATGTAGACTTTGATGGACTCGCCTGAAGGTTTTCAAACTACACATTTAAATATTTAAGTTGAGCAAAAAAAAAGCTTTCGAATAATTCTTGTATACTGTTTGAATGTCATTTTCTGCTTATTTTTTGAAAATGAGAACGTGATGAAAATATTTGTATTTAACGGGTATACACTACTAATGATATGAGGGCCTAGAAAACCACTACTATTTTTGGCCATATACAGCTTTATGCGTGCATGGGTCATCATGACATTTTCATCCTAGTTTTGTAAATATTATCATGTTCTCAAGACCATGTTTGGAAACAATTTTCTTCAGCAGACATTTTTTAATACGAGGACAATTCAGAAATTGAATTTTTCGAAATATTTCAGAGTGCATTGGGACGTGCACGTTAAGTAAATTAAGTGACGGACAGACCACGGTGTAAGTTTGCCCGTTGTCAAGTGGGGCCTCTGTAAACATTAGAATTTATATTAACGACTTTTTAGTAGCTTAATAAATGTGTTTAATATGCATTTTATTCAAACAAAAAAACTAATTATCTCGTTTGTCCACTTAAAATGCATTTTTTTTTGAAAATTTTATTTAGTTCTCATAAAATTTAAATGATAAAGCCATATACAGTAGTTATGGGTGGGCCCATTTGTATACTCGTAACTAATGTTTTAGACCCATGTAAATAATAATATTTACTGTCCCTGAATTTAATTTTTTAATTAATCATTTATCCTTGACTTTCTATGAATTTATAAAATAAATAACATGTATTTCATGTCTATCCAACGTCCCAGCACCATTCCAGGTTTTCCGTGTCTGGGGGACTGTACACAAATTCAAAGATGGCGGCCTGGTTTGCGAATCCGCATGACAGTTCCATACTTTTAGCGTTTCGGGGTCATTTTTTCGGCAATCAGTGTTTGATAATGTACAAGTCGGGATCACGTTTTCAATTTATGACATTAGAAAGCATTACATACTTAATCAGTACTTTCAGACGGTTTATTGTGACAACTATACGTAAGTATAGAAGAACGTGCTACGAAAGTAAATTGTCAACAAACGTTAATTCTGCACACGTGCTTTGTGATTTTCGGTTACCTGAATAAGATCGTCCCACTTGATATGTAAATGTAAGTAAAAAAAACTATATTTTTATGAGTTTGTGCAGTGCGTACTGTAAGAAGGCGTGACATCGAAGTCCCGAACAGGTTCAGCGTCAAAGTTTGAAGGTCATCGTGTATCTCAGGTAGATCAACGTGTACCTATAGGTTTCAGGTACAACTGCACCCGACAGCTTGTGAAATCTTGTCCATTTTCGCATTTGTGCTTAACTAATGTCATTATTCTTATCTACTGTATAATTAGCAATTTAGATTAAACGAAGGCCTTGTTTTTTCTGTCTGATAAATTAACTGACATTAGCTGCATCGGCAAGTTATGTGCGGATTTTTAGAAGGATGGCCTTCACTAATCAAAAAGGGAATTCCTTGTTGCTTTATATGCTGAATCAGGCTGCAATCCTAGTAAAATTGTATTGCGAAAATTAATTAGCGAATTTATTGCGTCGTTATATAGTTTTCAAATTAAAATGGTTACTCGCCAGACATTTAAAAGTTACATATATGTATGTTATATTTGTACACGCGTTTAGGATGATGATGTGCATGGGCCATTAATAATCCATTTATCATCAAGGATCAGAGTTGAATATACATAACACTGACCTGGAGTGAAAAAACCAGGACAGTATCTGGCAAACTAAGGCATTTGGTCACCATATTTGCTGCCTACATGCTTGACTCAGCTGTGGTTACATTGAGTCATATTTGTTTTTAGTATATTACAACTCAGTTGGATTATTAGATTTTTCCATGGCACGTTACAGACACCTGTGTAAAAGTAGGTTTCCATGACCCATACAATTCGACCTTTGACTGGATCGACTTATGGATATGGCGCATTGTGAGAGTAGATTAATCGTGACTTATAACATGCTAATGGCTTAAATGGTAATTGACAGAAATCTCCATGACTTTGACATTCTGAGATGACTTTTCACGACTATATACCGTCATCGCCTATCATAATTATTTTAACAGCGTACCCAAGCTGGTTTGCAACTCCGCCTCTGAATCAGCCCACGTTGCGTAGGGGTTGCAGAGCCTAGGCTTTTTTAACTCGTGGAATGCCCTGGAAATCGAATGATATACTGCATACAACCTTTCCTTTCGTTTTTGCAATGTCAAGGTTGTTGTTAAATATTTAAATGCATCGACTTGGTAAGTGAAAAGTGTGAAGGAGATCACAAAACTCACAAGCTGTTTGCTCGTAACTTGCTCACATCAAGGTAGAAAGTTCTGATATCCCGCTATCGTGGTTTTGGTATATGACAAATTATTATTTAATAATTTGCATTGGAAACTGTTTGTGTTAGGTATAAAAATGAACCAGGTGAATTACACCATTTTAGTTTCTCCATTATCAAAAGCTATAGAGAAGACACTAAAACATGCGTCATAATGTCACTTGTTCATGACGTAAAACTGATGAAAAATGACGCTTAATATAGAAAATCGATGTCCTTATTTCAATGCCATATGTACGTCCAATTTCCATTCAAATGAAATGAAATAACATGACATTTGAGTGAAGGTGGCCTTTATTTAGTGAACCCATACCTATAACTGGCCATTTCATTTATTCATAAAACAGTAGCCAGATAATAACTTTATATTTTGGTAGGTTGACATTTTAGAAAAAGCTCCTATAAAACGCTGATTTAGGTTGAAATTCTGTACAAGTCTGGTTTTAAAAAGTCATTTTGTCTCGAGGCAAATAGAAGAACATGGAATTGCAAAAAAAAAAAAAAAAAAAATCCCAAAAAGTCCATTATTTTGTGAACTTTTAAATTTGGGGAAGACGTGTAAACATTCAATTTCCTAATGATATTTGCGTAGGATTAAATTAAATGGAAATAAATGAAACGGCCGTCAAACATTTGTATTATTTAAATTTTCTTCTAATACACCCTTATTTTGCCTGTTCATTGACGGCCACACCCTATTTATATAAATTTCAATATGAAACTGGATATCAAGATTAATTTTAATAAGGCGTTTCTAATTTGGGAATTGAACTTGGAATTAGATACATTTATTCATTTTTGATCAGCTGTTCCACATCATAGGTTAACATCACGCGATTTATGTGGAACTATCAGCTATTTTTTATTTGTGTTTTGCCACAAATGTTCAGTAGTCATCTGCAAAATCGACCAATATCACATGATACCACATTAAACATGGAAGACAATGTATTTAGTGTATTTTTAACCTATGACTTTCTGGATGTTTCTTAGATGCACCATTGCACCAGATGTACAGTAGTTTGATACGTGTGCTTAGTTTAGGATATTTCTGGCAGACAGTATACCCAACTTAGTATCTCTGGCATATAACACGTGGAAAGAAGGTGACGTATTCATCAACCCTATAGCTGGAATCTCACTTGAGAGCACACAAAAATTCGTATTAATACTTTAGCCAAACTTTATTTTTTCATTTTTAAGTATGTGGAATATTGCCAGTCATTTGATCATGCATTATTTACATGCCGTTGATATATAAGTGCGCATGTCATATTCAGATCTAACAGATCAAGGTTAAATCTCATCTGAATTTTCTCAATTCATGCAATGGTGTGGCAAACTCAACTAAGTGATGATTCATCACTAAAATTAAAGTAGACACGCGTAATGAGTGATTGAGATATGTATCCATTTGACGATAATGCAAGGAAACAATACAAGTGTCGCTAAACTTTTCTTAGTAACTCGAACATTGTTCATCGTAGAATTTTGCAGGTTTCTGAAGTCGATTCTGCAAAAAAGTTGCATTCTAGTTCTGTTTCAAGTTATCTTCGAAAATGTAGAGAAACCTAGCATTGGCTATATAATATAAGCTTATGCTGGTGTTAATAAAACCGACATCCTAAGTTTTCAAACTTTGGTTGTATATACATCATGAACTAAGATGAAAATACTTCGAGAGAGATATTTGCCCAAGTATTTGCGTTTCTAAAAAAATTACTGCAATTTTATTGAAACTTTATAATTTATGAAATAGGACAATCGTTGTTGGATTTCCATAACATGGTCTACCAGATAAGTAAACCTACAAAGAAATGTGATTAAGTATGCCCTTTGGATTTTGCTGATATTTTTAATATCATTCCCCTGAGCTTTCACGGTTCACGTGGACTTACGTGGGCTTTCACGTGGGGCTGGCATGGTGCGTATCCAAAAGCACAATGTGTACGTGTATTATTAAAATCAAATAAGCCACGAAGTTCAAAGGGCAGTCAGGTTATTCCCATCCGTGTATCGTATATTTTAATGGGTCTGGATGCGATATTAATTCTGCTACCTGAGCTTCCATCGTATTATGCAAATTGCAAATTACACTTGATTGTTTCTGGACGTGTGCTTTGTGTAAAGTTTCAGTTTATAATACCATCGTTGTATAACGATAGCATTGTGATGACAGGAAACTTCTCACGAATTTTGGTGTCATGCTCTTTTGTATGCAATTGTCATCAAAGATTGTCCACAAAACGTGTTTGCTAACAGCCCTGAGTGATATGCATGTATGAACTGCTTGTAATATTTGTATTCGAAATCTGCCCCTCTTGTTTTAATTCTTGTCTCCTCCAAAGCAAGGTTGTCTTGGGTGCACAATTACCATTTCTCAGGTAATGACGTCATGGCAGCTTCTTTTGCCGTCTGTGAACATCATTAATGGGATGGATTACGTGAGGGATGTACAAAATAATTCAACACTTGTAACAGATACACATTTCTTTATTAATATGATGTTGGACCAATACTTATTTTCAGTACAACTTCAAATGCAATGCAAGCTTTCGGAATTTAAATAATGTATTAATACACACATCCACAATTACAAGTGTGTCCTAACTATTGTTTCCTACTTTTATAAAAAATAAAAAATTGCAAAACCTCATGGTCAACATTTGACAAGTTGTACGAATTCAAGATACAATATTCAATTAAACTTCCATGCTGACTTATTAATTCGACTAGAAAAAAATTACATACATACGTTCCGCTTTCTTGGTGTGCTTGTGTACATGTCACTGGGCCAAGGTGGCATTGGGCTTTCTAGTCAATCAACCTGATAATCAAGCCAACGTAACATTTCAAGCACTATTTTGTAAATCTGCTTAACGATTAAGCATGGCTTCTATCGCGACACAATTTCACAAAGTAACATATTGTTGTTATTGTACATAACTATCTATGTTTGCTAATTAATGAACGTACCATGGCGTTCATGCATAAATTAGGTTGCATTATTTCATTTGCAAAATCCAACATGATAAAGAGCATGTGAATTTGCAACATTTTAGAAAGACAACTGTAAGAAAACTGAGCCTAGATTCACAGAAGACTAGATTCATTAAGAGAAAACATATTGTGCATTTTGAATACCTATGGTTAATTTTTGGTAGTTATGAGATTTTTTAACCTGCACAAAATACAAAAAAGTAGAAAATCGAAATATATTTTGATCAAATTTTCTTCAGTTTAAATATCGAATGGTCATTCGCCTTGGCTTAATCAAATAATTGTAGGTCGACGCGCCTAAAATTTCCATTAAGTTTATTTATTTTGTGTATGTGAGCTACACGACTTATCATCGGTTGCTTGGTGTTACAATTTAATCCAGGTCGAATAAGACGAGTAAATATTTTGAACAAGCAAACCGATTCATTGTGCTATCAACAAAATCAATGTATTGCATACCAATATAAGCATTGTAACAAAAAAGCACAAACAATAATAAGTATTAATTCCGTAGGTTTCAAAGTTGGATCACTGCTTAAATTATGTACGAAAGAAGAATTATCTGTGCATGCACAGTAGCAATACTGAATTGCTTTTAAATTGCGAAACTGACTAATTTTAAAAATATAAGAAACAGGGATATACCTAAAGACTAAACTTTTCATCTTTACGAAAGTGGCTGTCGATTTAGCTCCTTTTAATTTGCATATTTGTTGAAGTAATGCCGAATTTTCGTGATGATACACTCTGTTTGTCCCTCGAGATTTTATAAACTATTAACTGGCAATATAATATATCCAGTGCATTTGTGACAGTAATTGCTACTCTAAATGGACTAAACAAAATGCACTATATAATCTATAGGCAGATAAGGCATTGTCAGTCAAAACTACTATCGATTTTTTTTCCATCTTGCATTTGTAATACAGTATAGTCAGTAACCATGTACAGTATGTCCAGTTTACTGTCAAAATGTAAAGAAGGCTAGCGGCAAACTTATTTAGAATATGCAATTAAGTGTGAAGTAAAAGTTTAGTTCGCAAAAGAGTGCAACGTTGCATCAGCTAACAAAAATAAACCGAAAAATGTACTATGAAAAGTGTTAAGTTTTAAACGATTTTGCCAGGAAGTTAAAGATTTTATTTACATTTCTCATGCAATATTTGCAAACCATATTGTAACTAAACGAAAGCAACCTTGTACGCCTGTAAGTGGCAGCTAGATTTTCATCCTTGTTCACTATATAGAATTCCAACTTGAAATTTCACAATTCATCAGTGTTACAAAATTTTAAGATTGGTAACTTGTCGGTGATGCGTGGGAATAATATATGGAATAACACATTTCGCACATATTGCAATAAAGGGTGATGAAATGAATCAGTCTATCATATTCAGTTTCTGAATTACACCAGGAAAGTTTTTGATTGAAATATTCAAAGATAGTCTTATTGACATGTGCACTTGACAATGTGAAATAGCATTAATATATAAAGTGAAGCTGGAAAATCACCATTGAAATAATATTTATTGAAAAAATACAAAATACAGAAAAATCGAAATAAGAACCGTTAATTCTATTATATTTTCTCAGTCGTGTTCATTTTTTGTTCACTACAAACATACTAGATGACGCAGTCATTCTTTCACTATTCCCATAGATATACTACATAATACCTATTATATTGGCATTATTGCTCAATTTCAGAATTTAGGCCGATAGTGCGTAGGTAAACACAGGTTTTCTCAAAAGATGAGTCCGCATGAAGGAAAAGTTTGCTCGATGTCAAAAGTGAACGTCCATCTTGATCAAATCTAGAAATCATTTGTTTATATAGGACAAGGATGTGAAAGCATTCTTAGAAAATGGTAAGCAACATGATATTCAGGTGTATCCAATGTTTGGGTACACTCCCCGAAAATCACCTTGACCTACTGTATAGTCTTCGCATATAACGACAGGTCGAACAAAACCGCATTTTACTAATCTTGATTATGCAAGTTTATTAATCTGGAGCGTTGAACCATTTTCATGGGATATAATTTTAATTTTCCCCATAGGCCTGATATGCTCCAGCACACATTACTAACGCGAACATTAGCTTTCTACAATGCAGGTCAACGCAGGCCAGGCTTAATAGTTGTTCGCAAGCTTTATGTATACATATAGGCATAGATCAGAAGATCATTATATTCTTCATCTGTGGTAATTTTCAAACTTACAAATGTAAACACTTATCACATAAAAACAATCGCCTTCTGTTTCAAGAAAACACAGTCTCCTTAGGCCGACAATAAAATGTCATATTTTGATTGCATCAGAATGGAACTGAATTCTGTTTAACACATTTATTCGTCATAAATACGACTCGAGTGACACCATTAACTTGTGTTACACGCTTTTAGTAAATCCAGGGTGCTAGTAATGCAAGCGTTTAGTACGTGATCTACCTTGCGGAGGCCCTGACCCCCTTTTTTGGTGGTCCAAGACAGTGGCAAACTAGCCAGGGTGTCACCCTGCCCGATAACAAGTGGGCACCCTTCAATGCTGAAAGCTATTTAAATATGTAGCGATTTCAAATGAAGTCAAGTCTGGAAACATGTTGAGTTTTTTGAATAATTGCAGATTTTGGTCAAAGTTTTCAAAAATGTTAGTTTTGATTAACTAACATTTTTAAGGGATTCCAGGCATAAATGGTAAAATATATATTATGCTTTGCAGAACTTATCATCAGTCAAATTTCCGTCTGCTGTATAGAGTGAAGTTAATGTTAGCAGGTATAGAGAACATTTGTGAAATCGAAATTTGAGAAACATAAAACATGGCTATTTTTCAATGTAAAAATCCAAATAACTTTGGTTTAAGTTACAGTTCGCATCGTAGTACATACCGCAGTGTAAGTTACAACTCGTCATTATTTCTCAATAGTTTTAATTTGTGCATACTTATCGGTATATAACATAGTTTAAAATTTCATACTATATCTGGTTGAAGGATCCTATCAAATTTTTCATCACACGATCGGTGTTTACAGAAATATTTTCGGTGGTTTCAATATCTGCAATTCTGGTAAGAACTGGGTAAAGTTAGAAAAATGTTTTCTTTTTTATTTGCTCAATATGCTTCACATTTCTTAAAGTTCAAATGGTCAGAAAGTTCCTAATGATTAACTTACAGTAGGAAGAACCTCTTATTTGAGCCCAGAAGGTAATTTAGGTAATTGCATATACTATTAACAGGTGCATGTAAATTGCACAGTAAGCTTTACATGCAAATTGGCACCCTTTTGGTTTAGAGAGTGTACTTGGAAAATTGACAGTCAAGATCAATTGCACGGAGGGCTAAATACAGCAACTCTTTCTTCTAAATATAAATTCGTAGCATTGGGATGAGCATGGAAACAGTTTCAGCTGTTCATCACGCAGGAACATCCTTGGCTCGCGTTTTCAAAGATTAACCCCAGCTCGCCCCACTGCGTGTCCACGTGTACAACAGTTCCGTGAAGTGGTTTCAACACGTGATACATTCGTTCCCGAGTTCTGCAGACTGCTCGTCTGGCCTATCTTCTTTTGAAGAGTTGCCAAGACTCATGTCAGCTTCTAAGCCCCCTTGTGAGCAATAGACTCGGGTTGAAGAGCAATTATGAAACGTTATTCCAAACTATTCCATTTGTACTAACCAAAAAAACCAATTTTCTTTGCTTATTTGGAACAAGATTTCATTGAAATTGAGTAAATGGAGATGGCGGTATACTTCATTCAGGGAGTCAATGAAAGCAGTTGAATAATTGATTTGTTGTTTATTGAAATCGAGTTTCCATGGCACATTTAAGTATGTCACATTCGCTTAAGCTGGATCACAACCCTATCACTTTCAATGGGTGAAATTTTAAAACACAATTACAGCCAAACAAGAAGAAATTAAATAAAAATAAAAATTGTTTAAAATAGCTTGATAAATCAGCAATGGTATCACTTTTTCGTTTTTCACTTTGAGCTGGTAGATTTTTTTAAAATTAATAAACAAGTTTGAAAAATATCCTATAATTTGCACATTTCGCCAGCAGGGGGCAGCATGAGAATACAAATTAACGGACATTTTTCAAACTTGTATATTAATTTTAAAAAAATCTACCAGCTCAAATTTTATTTTTATTTAATCTCTTTTTGTTTATCTGTAATTGTGTTTTAAAATTTCACCCATTGAAAGTGATACGGTTGTGATTCACCTTAATCGGGCCAAAGTGATGTCCTATAATCATCTGCAATTTAATGGATTTGTCTGTATATTTTCTTTGGACAGATATACGGTTGTTTTTGCAGATAGAAAGGATGATAGAATGCACACTTGGCTCACTTCTCCAAAAATGGAAGATCAGTGTCATGTTCGATGTCGAAGTTAAATTTATCTAACCAGCTGTTGACACGTTCATTCAGTTCAAGAACCCCAACTATTGGCTTGGAGAAACTTTAAACGTTTTATAACAAAATCTAGCTATCGTATATGAGTGGAAGGCACGCATAATTGAGCATCATAAATGGCGTACGGCGGTTTGAAATCGACGGTTGTTAGCATGGTTGATATAATGGTAATTATATATGATAACTTGATTAAAATATTCAGGTGTGGCATCCGCATCCCACATCGATACTAACGGGTTTTCAGTTGCTATTATAGGATAGTATTTTGAGATCCCTCTGAGGTTTGGTTAACCTCTTTGCCCAACTTATTCTTCTGGCAAAATATCAAAGGTTTCATAATTGAGCTACAGTTTCGACCGAATGTATTTTGGAAAACTGTAAACGGTACGCGTTAAAGCTGATATCAGATATTTAGAGTTTGCAATGGTCCAGATGGGCTTGCGGTCCTTATCGATCAGTTTATTAAATGTCATACTTGTTTGATCGTCGATTCGATGTATTGACGATCCATAGATAAAATTAACAAGTTACCATGGACGATAGGATACCTTGATAAAAACCGAAAATGATCAATATATTCTAATACGAAATTACTGCATATAATGAAGGAGTTGTTTAATTATCAGTGCAAGTAAAATGAAAACAATCAAGGCAGATTCAAGAACTTTTAATTTCTCATTGTGGATTTCAGCACAGATTGCAGGCTTCAATTGAATCGGTGTCTTATATTGATTCTGAACTCAACTATCGATATATTTGTATAACACAATGCACTTTAATATGTATTATATTTTAAAGACAACTAGTTTCATATGCGTTGATTTAACGATGTTTATTCAGAAAAAAATATATATTTTACTATACGCTACTAAACCAGATTATCTTTATCAGAGCTTTGCGAAACATTAAAATCTTAAAAGTCGATGTATTTATTTACACTTCAGGGTTGATTTGACGGTGATAAAATATTTTTACTGATTTTAGTTTTTTGTTGTGGCGAACGGCAGATCCCGTTATATTTGTTTTTATCAAGTTCCTCAGTTCACAACTTATAAAATGGTATGATTGAGGACAACGCAGTCGGTCGAATCCTGTTTAAACTGGATTCAGAGTTATTTATATTGCTTGCGGTTGAATTGTTGTGATGAAATGTTAACCATCTGGCTATTCGCCAGCCATTTTTTCTATAAAAACACTCCTATACCAAGTAATAAATGGGGAAATCCCTTATAGCGAATTGGCGTCGATTTTTTTTTTTTTTGATTTTTTTTTGTTGTATATTATTTCATTGAAAATATTTTGACTGTGATGAAAAAGTAGAGTTAAATCAAATGGCAATCATCGACCTGGCAATGTAAACACTGCTGTAGCTGTTTTTATATGAAATTCCACTTAGTGAGCGAAACAAGTTGTCCTACATTGTTAAATAAATTTCTTATTAAACAGCACATTTAGAATTATTAAAAATATAACTTCTGAAATCCATCCAATGCGTAATTTGATTTTTGTATGATACAATTAAAACAATACCCAAATAAGAATTGCATTAAGAAAGATTTATTAATAAGAAATGCAGTATTTCAAAATCCAAATACATTTTTGCACACTTCGGTTTACAAGAATAGTCAACTGTCAAATTTGGATATTGTTTCATTTCTAGGTAAAGTATAACAGGCCTAGATTTAAGTGCTTGGCATGACATCATTTAAATAAGCTTCTAAATGCCCACAATTTTAATCGTTAATTTCAGCAACAACAAAATCACTTGTTTTCTCTCTCTTCAAACATTCGAAATAGTAGGAAATCGAAGCATTTGTCGTTGCTGTCAGGGATGCTGTCAGGAGCTTTGAGACAGTAAATATGCATACCAAGCCTATAGCTATTGTAATTATAATTTTGGCTTAAGAATTAAATGTTTATGAAGCCACATAAGTTCGCAAATGTATTTGTTCGAGTTGAATGGATTTTATGGATTTTACTAGGGTTTACCCTCAAATTATTATGGGCTAGCCTTCAAACCAGAGGCAAACTTGTACATACCACTTGAAATGAACTGCCATGCTTCGCTCCATATGTTGTTTTCATTCAATTTCCAGAAGTAATAACCGCTAGATTAACAGATAACGAAAATTTGTTGTAAATATAAAAACCTGTATTCCCTGGGAATTAATTAAAATCACAATTGTTTAAACTCTAGCCTTGTGCATGTATATCCCAAGCAGGCAAAAACACTCGTATTTAGTCCTGCATTCATGCAGAAAATAATGACTTAAGTAATGAGCTTTTAATATTAAACCCTCTATTTGTGAAACTATTTCCTCCATTAGATTTCAAACGCATGATAAAATCTCTTGATAAAGCAATCATATACAAAAATAGACCTACATAAAATGCATGACGGCGTGAAATTGTCTTCAGGGTACTTTGTATGTAGGCTAAGTCAGGTCATGGATGCTTAAAGGAGAAGTCAATAGAAATCACGTATTCATAAACAACTTTTATATAAATTTCTCTTCAATAACAACAAAGCTGGGGAAAACAACCTGCCATTTCAAATTGGTGGCAACACTTTCATGTTAATTCTGAAAACTAACAAATGGAATTACTTTCCCATAGTAAGCGCCAATAGTTAGACACATGAAGTTGCATGCCATTTTGAAGCTTTGTGGATTTTTGTCATGCTGTCACTTTATGATTGATTCCAGAAAAATTGTTATCATCTGTTTTAACAAATGGACATTCATGTATGTTACATGGTAACTGTTTGGGTTCTTCTTGATATGGTGTTGGCTCAAATGTTTGATTTTCCATTATACTGTTAGCATGCATATACTGCTAACTGACTGCATATACTGTTATCGTACACGTTTTTCATAACAGATCTCGTTTGTTGATAAAAACATTGCAAAGTTTAATATTGTTACTGTACTTGCCGAAAACAATTCCTCTTCGTCTGACGGCACAGTGATGAGTTAAGAATCAAAATATACTTGTACTTTCTAAAACTAACGTACAACAACATCGCAAGACGTGTCCATGAGCATATAATCCCATGCATTGTCCTTGGTAAACATTTCCTTAGGCAAACAAAATAGTAAGTACACAAATAGCCAAGCTTTCGACTCAAAAACAACAACAGTATATAATCTCATGCAGAGAATTCTAGGTAGCGCTAAAATTGTCATCCGCTATTTTTCGGCGCATTGCAATAAATGTTAGTTCACAAATAAAGTGATGAAATTAACCATGAAGAGAAGTTGGCGCTAAAGGGTTGTGTAGTCCTAGTTAAGGATGATGCATCTTGTTGCAATGGATGCCAGCCAAATTTTTGCAAGTCAGCCTTGATCCTTTTAAACTTTCCACTATTGCTAGCTCTTAAGTCTCTTTATGTTATTTGCAATGCTGAAAGTAAACGAATATTTTTGTTTATTTCTTCGTTGTAGGGTTTAATTTTAAAAATAAGGATACTGGCATACATTCTGTAAACTGACCTGGGCTTCAATTATAAATTGGGAACAAAATAGATTACAAAAATTTAAAAAAACACCAGAAGGAGAGTTTTTTTATGTTTTGTCTTTTCTTATCCTATTGTAGAAAATACATCCATAGTTGCTTACCAACAATGCCTAGTTTCTTGATTACACAACCTTGCTTTGGAACATGGGTAATCACTATGCAGTATAGCAACGTTTTTATGAAAAATTACATCTTTTACTTAATGTCTTTATTGATTGTTGTCATGAGAGTTGTCTATAAATATGTCGCAATATTTAACGTCAGAACAGTGCATGGTTACCGTTGACCATTATCTTTGCAGAATTCTATAAATATTTTGTTTGTATTGTACCTTTAGACGATGCATTAGGTTGCAAAGACATTTTTATGATGTTATATTATAAAAAACATGTTTACTTCATATGACATAGTCTGTTTAATATTTTTTTTATAATAATTTATATACCGTAAGAATATTTCATTGAATGTTTAGTTATATGTGAAAACTTTTCAGTAGGTTACTCAAGTCGCCTACGGTGTTAATCATTTTATAACTAACGAATTAATTTATTTTCAAATTCTTAACCTTGTGGTTAGCGGTTATACGAACCTTTCCTTTTTGTAGAAAGTACGAAAGTTTACACACAAATCAAGTACGGTTATGCACAGAATCTAGAAAAAAATAAGAGAGACAGAAATTGGTCCCTACGGATTTTTAGAGAGACCAATCAAATGTCATGTGACTCATGTTCTTAATTTTTGACTCGAATTAGCCCTATGTATACCTTCGTAAGAACATATGTAAAAATTTAACTTAAATTCAAACGTCAAAAAGGTGAAGATAAATGCAAAACATGAACGGTAACATAACCATTAATTTCAAATGGTTAAATAGAAAAATAAAAAAGTTAACGAAGACTAGACCATGCATGGGTAACTTAGCTTAAACTTAGCTTTCTTTGTTATCAGAATATTCAAAATGCCCCTTGAGTGAGTAGGTTGAGTGGTCTCACCTCACTACCTCACTCACCTGATCGTTCTGACCTACAAATTTAACCCCACACACGCTGGCATTTTATTGCTGGCCAGCAACTGGACAAGGAGGAATTTTCATCCTGTTTGTGTGAAGGTTGAAATATTTCACTCCTTGTATGATTCCATTCTGTACCCACTAAGGTCCTTGGCTCTAGCTATTTGTGTCATTGAGGCCCTATAAGCTTAATCTATGAAATGAAAGTGAACAACGACATCTATTTGTAATTATGTAGGTCTTTTTGTGAATCTGTTGAACACTGGTTAATACTTCTTTGTTCAGCCAGAATTTTGTTTTAAATGGTAACTTTAGATTCCTCACTATAGTTTGATGGTGTTATTTTTGTTATGGTTGTGGACAGATATAAAAACAAACAGTGTCCTTTAAACCAGGTTGAAAAGGTGCTTAGCCTTAAGAACATAACATACTCGTATACCTGCCAAAACGAAAGCATACATACATGTATAGATGCAGTTTTGACCACGTTTAGTGCTCAACGTTGCCCTTGTCATGGTAGCATTGACCGTTAGCCTCGGACGCTCCAGGCAAGCACTCGTACAATAACAAAAAAATAAAATTAATGCACGTGTAGTGTAGATAATAAGGATGGTGCATTGTAGTCTACTTTTTTCCAAAGGGAACCGGCGAGAAATTCTGCGAACTTTTGTCAGTCATCATCACATCTCTAAAAACCATCAATCATAGAAGGTAGATGATCTTTCACGATTGCCATTGGAGTGATAATGACATGGTATGGGTGGAAGATATAGGGCTCGATTGAAGATAAAGGTCTTTCAAATACTGGATCCAGAATTTAATTCAAAGAAAGTTATTTCACTTATGATAAAATTGTCCTTGTCAAAGTTTGGTCAATTGAAACAACCTTATCCTAATATAATGGTAATTCAAAGAATGGAATGATGTCCTTTAATTTGGGTACTATCCAAATTGTCTGTATTAGCTGATTATGCTTTGCTGAAATTAAAAAGAATGCTAAATTAGAAGACTAACAACCTAGTACAAAAACAAGTTGTGAAATGCTTGATACAGACTTAACAGAGATTTATGTCGTACAGTTTGTGTCATACAGTAGTTTTAGATAAGCTCACTTATTGAAAAATAAAGTATATTGTGTCAACTTATGTATTTTCAGTTTGTATATTAAGTGCTAATCATAACTATTCCAAATTTGCAAACCATGCACTATATCTAAAATTAATAATAATAATAATGTCCAGGATTTGAATTATTC
This sequence comes from Julus scanicus, assembly GCA_034698625.1. Lineage (NCBI taxonomy): Eukaryota > Metazoa > Arthropoda > Diplopoda > Julida > Julidae > Julus > Julus scanicus. Next base: position 5,057 of record JAQGBW010000348.1, on the reverse strand, counting down.
ACAGTCTAGGTTCGTTGTTGCCATTTTTACGTTTTAGTCATTATACTCATTCATCTAACATATTGCATTATTTCATAATAATTCACAACAAGCATACTGTTTTATTAATTACATCTCGAGATGATGACATGATGACAGTGCAAGAGAGACGAAAAATGTAATTTACGATGTGCTGTATGTATGAGGATGGAAGTCAATGCTGAACAGTAACTGTATATTGTTAAACTAAATATTCCCTTGTGGTCTGTACACCACACGCATCATATACGTGATAATGGCATTTCGGAAACATGAAAACGCCCTTTTGCCAACATGGCCAAACGTCTATTTTAGCGGTTAAATCTCTACGAAAGCTATAAAATGCCAGGACATTCTTTATGTTCTTCCTCATCGTGTCATCTCCTTTTATGAAAAATAATTACAATTTAAATGTGTGAAAAAGCGTCCTTGCACGAATAGTGAGGTGCATACTAATTCCTGTTAACATTAATATATTTGACATTCACATAAAATGCAAATGTGGACCGCCAATTTGCGTATGTCATTTTTCCCCTTTACCCAAACAAAGCACAGTTTAGTTTTAGACATTGACACGATTTTTAGAAAATGGTAAAGCAGAGTAATAAATGGTGAAATAACAACGACGCTTATTTATTCATTTTTAATGATGTTAAATTTGTGTGTTTATTTATTTTCCTATTATTTTAACAAAAGTAGCCTGCAACATAAAATACTTGCACCACATTTTGGTTTAAGCTAGATGTAAGATTCATTTTATGGATTAATAAACCAGCCTGGTAGGGTATACAATCACATCGTATGTTATATGTACCACCAACCATGGAAATTCATGTGTTAATGGAACGCGGAAAATTATAAAAAGCCGACTATATGAATAATTTAGGAAAAGCTTAAAAATTGAGGAATAACTGAATACTATATTTTAACTTTGAGGATAATTCCAGTTTTCACCATCATACATTTGTGTATGTATGTATTTTGGTGAGCTTGTCATCTTTCTCACAAATGCATGCGATTTATTCTTTAAAACCATTCGCAGTACATAACATTCATTTATAACTTTATGTTGTGTTTACCTTAGCTTTATTATCCAGGAAATATAATTAACGTATTTGGAAATCAATTGATCCTAATGTGAGTGTTGAAATGGTCTGCTTTAGTGCACTCAGTGTAAGATTCTCTTATGGATTGTAACAATGCAAAGATATTTTCCTTGTAGATTTATATTGTGACATATACTTTCATATTACTGTACTGTAGTTCCTACTGTAACTTTTAGTTGTTTTTATACTAATTTGTTTGTTGTTATGGTTTGTGAATGACGACTGTGTCATTTTGGATCAAGGTAAATGACAAAATACTTTTCAATTACAATGCCATTTTTAAAAAGTATGCCGAAAAGTGTTTGAAAATATTCGTGAAGATATTCGGTACAATGAATGGAAAACACGTTGTTTTTAATTTTATACAGAAAAAAGCTTAAAAATTTCCGAGTGCTAATAATAAAAATAAAACCATCGGTTGATGTCAATTATTGATATCCGCAAGCAGCATTTAGATATGAGCTTGGCCTCCACCTACAAGGTTTTTTTGGTTTGATGGCCATTTTGATTAATTTCCGCTACATGAACTCATACAAGTTCGTATGAGATGGGTTGTCAGTCCAATTTGTTAGTGGTGCTATCGAATGCAAGAATAATTAATACAAGAATTTCACAGGCAACAAAAAATCAGAAAACGTTCATAAGATAATGTTAGAAATAAAGATAATAAGCACAAGCTCATGGCAAGAAATAAAGGTAGGGACTTTATCTTAAAAGTGTCTAAATTTTTTGGGAATTCCAATGTCACAAAAATGCTTACTATGAAGGATGCAAAAGTCTTTTTACACGAATTTGCTCAAATTTCACTATTTTCATTTTTATCGTTGAATGTTTCGATCAAGAATTTTAAGTAGGAAATTCAAGGGAATACCTTATTAAAAATTGTATGTTTATAAATTTATTTAGGAACGATTTTTACTCGCTATCAAAGCTAAAGGTATTTGGCGGTATTTTATTCTATAACTAGAGGATATGATTGATTCTTTACGAAAACTTGACCATGTTTTTTTAAGCAAATCCAGTTGAAACACTAAAATTTCGCTTCCTCAGATCCGACAAAAGCTGTATTGGCTAAACCTCATTTATGCTTGACCTAAATAATTAATTCTTAATGATTTATACGCATTTCTTTTCAAAATGCTTTTTAAGCGTTAATCTATACCATAAAGTGGCCGGCAAATGCGCATTTAATGGGTTAACAAATTGAAATCAAAAGCCATTTTAATAGCTCCATTAAGTACCACGATGCACCCAGCAATCGTTAGGGTCATCGGACTTAATTAAAATGTGCGTAACACGGGTAGGGGAGGGTCATTTGCTCACAAATAACCAAAATTCGCGTGCTGGTTGCCATCCATTGACTTGAAAGGTGATATGGAGAGCACATGCATATTTTATCAAATTTTCACTCTTCTAGCATAGAAGAGTGGTTTGTGGAAATGAAACGATTTTGACTGCATTCTGAATATTTTTATTTTAATTAGCCCACAGCCTGTGGGAAGGTTTTATTCTTCCTCTGGATAAAGTCATTGCCATGGATACGTGCATTTTTGCCAGTGGTCCATCGCAATGTTTTCGGAATAGGGGATAGTTTCTAGGCCAAAGTCAAATAAGCCCACCTTTAGACGTCACGCCATTAGTTTTGAATTGGTGGTCGACTACCCCGTGTGTTAGGTGAACGTGCCAGGAGTCTTTACGAACAATGAACTGCTCTTTCTGGAAAAAGCCAAACGAAGAGGTTGACAAGTCCTTAAAACTGGGGCAAAACTTAACGCTTCGTTTTCGCCAAAATAGCAACAAAAAATACATAAAAGTGCGTTTCAATGGTACAATTGTCGCCCTCGTGAGGTAAAGAGATTGGATGAATTTGGGCAGGTTTCCTGATTTCAAATCGGTTAAAATTTCTACTTGAGACCGAGGTGATGGACCCGGAAACAAGGTTCTCTGGGTAATGACTTTCATTGACATAGTATGCGCCATATGCTAAGTTTCAGGTAACTATCCAAATGAATTCATGTGGGTCAGGGCGAGAGTAAGGATAGAAAAATGTGTTTACGTTGCTTTATACCTTGTACGTTACATGCTTACACTTTGACTTCCTTAAATCGGAAATGACTGTACATGTAACACTTACCGTTGTTTCCCCGAGTAGGCGAATGTCGAATTTTCTTGATGGCTATGCAGTATTAAAAGAAAGCCTTAGAAACCTGATTAGACGAAGTGATGCCAATATGACATCGCATTATTGGCATAAAAAAGAAAGTTTTGTATTGTCACCAATTGCCACATTTACAAAAGCGTTTATTATAAATAAATGTTTAAATATACATGGGTTGAGCAAAGTAATTACAACTTCATACATACAGTATTTCTTTATTGATATTTTTAGGAATTTACTCGTACAAGTCCACCCTAGTATATGTGTGTTTTCTTCAAAGAAAGTATGTTGTTGTACTATTATATCCATTTCAACATGAATTTTAAGAAGTTTAAAATTATCTTTTAATTAAGTAAAATTGAAAGGCAAATCCATCGTGCAATATTTTTAAAATCAGTCTATTGAAATTTACAAAATAATGTCACAATCAGGTGAGATGTTGTCTAAATTCCACAGTATTTGAAAACCGCATATATATATATATTGATATATAATAAACCAAGACATACTCTTATACACTTTTCTAGCTATCAATATTTTGCCAGGATATCCTATTGTGCTACGTAAGCAACATGTTTTGAAAGTACTGTTGACATTTTCTGTAACCTCCTGTCAATATCAGTCACGCCATATGCTGTATATATGAGTCTAGGCTAACTGTTTATATTGCAGACCAATGTTAAATTATATACAGGTGGTAGGAAAACTTGCCACTTGATATATGACGTCTGCTTGTCTGCCATATACTACCCTTCGCTGTTTATGAACGGTTGTATGCAGATAGATAACGATTTTTCAGGTATAGTTTGTATGTATGGAAGTTGACTTAAATTTCTGTCATATGGGATTGAAACGTCTTTTTCTAGCAATCAAATTCAACTTCTCCAACATACTGCGTTTTAATTAAAAATGTTGTGTTTTCTATTGGAAAAAATTGCTATTCTACTAGCATTAACATAAAGATGCATAATATAATGTATAAGATAAATAAATTCGTTGTTGACCATGTTTCGTGAGGGCGTCTATGTTAATCATCAAAAGCCATTGAACTTGATGATCGCTAATTGGAAAGTTCAAAATTTCGAGAAATTGGATACGAATAACCTTTATGCTCGCATTTATGAAGTATAGCAAAGTATTTATTTATGCTTTGCATGCAATTGAAAGTAAATATACAATGAAGTTTGCTCGTATTCTCAACTTGTAAGACATGCGAAAAAACTACAAAATTACATTAACTTATATTCTTTACTTTTGTTTTTAATAAAACAAATTATTAAGAATTTGGATTAAGGAAAGTAATACGAAATACAATCACTCGCCCTCAATTAAACATGCATAACGTAATCAACATATTTTTAAGACTGAGGTTTTACCATTGTATACAATACTGTGTTGCTTACTAGCTAGCTATCCTGAAACATATTCGAATACATGCATAATATAAAAACTCTTGTTTCATTATAATGCTTATTTTATACGGAAAATTGCATGATTTACTATACACAAAGGTTATGTGAATTCGTTATGCAAAGCACGAAATTATTTTATCAGGACTGTATAATAAAGGGGTTGAAAGGGGTTGACCGTATTCTTATGAATTAACGTGTACTATATATTTATTTATTAGTTTTTTTGATTGCATATTCGTCATGGAGTATCTAACAACCTTTCTCTTATGAATTGTTTGTATACTCGTGTGTAAGATTAGGATAATTATTGCTAATTGATGTAAAAGACGAGCGAGTAACGTTCTTAAACTTGTTTATTCGTTT
>JAQGBW010000347.1:0-45888 GCA_034698625.1 Julus scanicus | reverse complement strand
TGTAAGTGTTTCTGAATGCAATTTGATTATCAGAGCTTAATGAACACATATCCAGACATAGTGTTAATTAATGGTTTCTCGATAAAATGACCACATCACTAAAAGTAGCCGCCCAAGTTGCGGGCTATTACCCAGAGAAATTCAGCAGAAATCCTTTTTACACTATGCGAATTATAAACAGGATTAAATTGTCTGCAAAACACATTTTTCCGATTTTAGATCGGACATTTGGTTGCTGAGAAATAACACATTTTTACTTGATTCATGCAGGTGAGTCGATTTTTTTGCACTCATGTGTATAATAAGTTTTCAACTAGGTTAAAATCTAATTATTGACCAAAACATACTATCCCTCCACAACATCTTTAAGAATTTATAAATACAGTATGATAGCTGTTTTTTCATATTCGTATTGCATCTTTGTGTTATATTTATTATCATTGGTTACGTAAATGTAAATGACATAAATTAACTCTATGTGGAAGCATTCTAAATTTATTTGTAATTTGAAGTTATATCAGTAATCCTCGTTATTGTAGTGATTTGATTTTCTTAGCAATAGTCCATAGGTGGCGCTGATGATTTTCTGTTTCAAATCGGGGATTTTTGTTAAATGCCTATAACATTTTTATGTTCCTGAAGCTTGAAATTGGGGGCAAACACTGCAAGCAGCCCGCCTTTACTAAATGCTAGATTACAGGGGTAGCTTTTTTAAAATGTTCTCATAACACATATAACGAACTGTATATGTATTTGTTATGTGTTCAAATAAAATATGGGGCACAAACAGAGTACTTGTGCGGTAATAGGTGCCCATTTGCAGAAAATTTTCTCATTTCTTCATCCAACTCGGGCATATACGAACGTATTTCTTACTTTCCCAGGTTGTATAAGTTATCCCCATGAGAAGAAGCAACGCAGCTCAGACTAGTGATAAATCGATTCAAGGAGCTAATGTTAATCTTTAGGGTAGGGTTAATGGTGTTTGTTGCCGAAAAACATATACAGAGAGGGCGAAATTACCAACGTATTGTATTGAGCCGTATTTCTTTCGCGAAAATTGCAATTTAGTTTTTAAGAGACTACTTCAATCTACCTTCAGGAAGTGACCTGGAATAACATTAAAACGATGACAAAATATTTTGCTATTATTATTGTATATGTTTGCCATTTCTTTCTAAAACATTCTAAGTAAACCTTTTTCGGTTACGCTATTGTGCCTTAAGCTTGTAATAATTTACTTACAATTTTGTTAAGTAAACGTAATTGAATTCTACACTATGGAGTGTACACTGCGCACTGCTAGCGTTTTAGAAATAAACTTATGAAATTATATGTAAATTATATACGTCGATCGACCTGTTTACATAAAAAGTAATAATGTGCAGAATACAATTACATACAATATATTTTCTGCCTGATCATGAATTTGAAGTACAATCAAGCAGTGCGGCATTAAATAAAACTAGTTTTTTAGTGTATGGTATTTTGGAAAAACAAATTGGGAAATATTTTATTATTCATGAGTTTTGAATTCCAAGAAACATTGTGAACCAAGTGTTGTAAGTACTTGTAGTAAGTGCATTGTAATAAATTGGTTTATTATAACGAAAACTAGGACAATTGTGATATGCTTTACTTGTGTTTCTATGGAAATACTTTTACCAAAAATACTGCGAAGGAGGCAATTTTGTATTCATAGATGGACAGGTTATTATTATTGTTGTTGTTTTCGAAACTATACCATTGTTTGTAGTCTACCAGAGTATACTTTCGCATCAGTTTGCTTTCCATAAATGCCTTGTTTTTGACAATTGTGTCGTCCATGTTATCAGAGCAATTGACAAGAATATTTTCAGTTTGCATAAGAATATAATTTTTTCTTCTTCTAAAAACGCTATTTTATGCAAACGTTTATTGATTGCCTACGTCATTATATGAATATCTCTACATGATTTTATGGCTGACGTACTTTCTTGATTGAAATACTTAATTGTTGATGACAGTCTACTTTCATATAGGAAAGATATTGTCATTTCTTATTTATCATTAGTTGGGACTCTTCATATGTAAAAGAAAAGAATGCTATAACTAACATGCAGGCTTGATTTTTTTTTCCATCCCGACGAGTATGGATTTCTGATTCCAGCATCGTATTTTACCCTTCCCATCCTCTTCTTCGCCTTTTTAACTTCCATGTCCACAGGGGATGTCAATGCTCACACGTTCAACGCCAATACAACACGTATTTCGTATCATTTTATCCAATTTCTTAGCTTTTTTTCCAAACACGATATTCAACATTATGTCACTAAAAGCCCTGACCCTCTATATATTTCCCCGTGGAGAACTTTAGGGATTGATGCTATGTGAATGGCCATCGTTGAATAAACCATTCCCTGTATTTTTCTGCCCTTACACCCTCATTTCATGAACAAACATCATTTATAGAAAGGATCTTTGATCAGACATGCTTATTTGCATACGCTCGAATGCTTTATTAAAACACGGCTCTAATATGTCATCATTCATAATTAATCGTCCATCATTTTATCCGTATGCATTTTTGATGTATTAGAATGTGAACTCGTTTGTGAATACATTGTTTTCTCTCATGTGAAAGGAAGTCGTAGGGATAAAAGAGCAGCTAGAAGTTGAATACATCCCACATCAACTATGAAATACAATTGTCTGCTACTTTCATGTGCATTCAGACACGCAGATTTTCTATAACATGCACTTTTTTATTATAATAACTTTTAAAAAAAGTTATAATGTTTATGCAGATCGATATAGGATTTAAAGCGAAGCAATTGTTTCTAACATTTATTATGTTGGTGATTTATTTTTAAACGCTTTTAATTATTATCACACTCTGGCCATTCCGGTATAGTATCTCGGTATTATTTCGATAAGGCTAATTAACCTTGTGATTGTTATAAAATCAGTGTATTTAAAAGTTGCACTTTAAGAACACTATACGTTGTTTGCATTCTTGATTGTTAACTATGAGCATGATTCCCAGTTTAAGACCTTGCTTTTATTTTTATTAGTTAAATATTTAAAGTATCTGAGATAACGGTCTGAAAACGTTCACACTTAGGAGCATATACATAAAACATGACTGTGTATCAACTGGCTTTCGGTATTGCAGTATACGTCTTGAAATATAGATGGATTAATGAATTTATTAACGAAGTTTGGTTGAAACGTTTCGGTGCCTTCGGAATGCATTTTTGAAATTGCATTTTTTTTTTGTTAGTTGAACATTTTTTTCTTTTTTTTTGCAAAAGCTTGAGGCTATCTTTTAGACACCAAAAGCCCGCATCAATCTTTCTGTCGATGGACTTTCACAATAGCCAATGGCATTTTCCGCTCTACTTTCGACGTGATTTAAAACGAGCTGACCAAAGGAAATTAGACTTCCTCTCTTTCTTCTGCACTAACTCCTTCTCATTTTTGTTTCTCGCAATGCATGCATGACTAAGAAATGACGTGATTCCCTCGTACATCTTCCAGCTTTCTGTTTCCGCTATTAAAACCATTCTGGTTGGCGATGGAATACGAAGCATGTGGAAGCTGTTCTAGCCTGCCCTTGTCCATGGCCCATAATTCTGTATTTACGCCACTAAATGATCCCATGAAAATGCTGGGTTGTTAGTGGAAGAGGAGGAAGTATGTGCTACAATATAATCTTCTGCGTGGTTCAGACATTTTGGTCATTTTCGACGTTTTAATAGACTTCACTAAAAGCCACTTATTCTCATGCTTGCCAACAGTAAAAAACAAGAAACTCATTCCGCTACATTAATGTAATTGATTTATAATTCTGGAGAAAAGCAAAAGAAAGTGTTTCTTTGATGTTTGTATAGAAAAAAAAAGTTCCTCTTACTTTCTCTCATCTACTCCTAAGTCCAATTGATTGGAAATCGTGACCTTGGTTAATCTCTTTTGGTCCAGATTAAAGAAACTTCCATTTAGACAACAGTTTGTATTGCAGTAGTATAGACACTTTAACTGGCATTGTGCAATGTACTGTAGTATACAGGATGGGCCAGGATGCAATGTTCTTCTCCATACTTATGTTCTACGTTGCAGAACGTTCCCAGACACCCTGTATAGATTTGCAAAGAATCGTAAAAAGAAAATAATTGCTTGTACTTATAGATTACGCCCCTCTGTACAAACAGTAGAAATTGTATTAAGTGATTAGCGTTGTTTCTCGTCTTATAAAACTTTGTAAAAAAAAATGGCTAACGTTTTATGTCTTTTTCTTGGCTTAATCACCCATCACAAGACATAATGAGTTCGCTGGTAATGCACCTATAGGCGCTTGCATTAAATTTGTGCTCTGATTTATTCTTGACTTGTTATTCTGTACGACAAGCTCAATTGATCCTGTTGTCAAGATTTGATGATATTAATCTGGAAGTACTCTTTTTGCCCCGTTTTCCTTCTCCTACTAATCTTTTCGCCAATGAAGATGAATGCTTCTCCCTCTACTCACTCGATTATACTTTGTACGTGAAAGGAATGCTTAAATTATATGGTTAGCAAGTGGCCATGAGATTAATAATAATACTTTAGCAATTTGGATCAGCACCCTTTGATTCTTCACACTGATACATGGAGTAAGGCAATCATTTAGGTAAGTTGACCGACCCAATTAAACCCCCCCCTGGTAACGCAGCAGAGGGACAAAATGGCAGTTTTGAAAAATCGATACCTCATGTGTCATGGCGATATTATTCGGTTATTGACGAATAGCAGTTGAATTGGTGTAAATCCATACATTATTGCACCTTTGATACATTTTAATGTGCTGTTCACAAGAACTTTTACATTCATAATTTACAAACTACAAATAATTCCGTCTTGAAATAAATCTTGTGTATTCTAGAGGTATACTTTTTTGTTTTAATTTAGATACATTTAGGTCCCGGGTGGAAAAGCTATACATGCCATGGCGAAAATATATGTTTTCTATTGTTATCAATAGAAAATTTCTATTGGTTTTATTGGGTTTCAATTGTTTTCTATGGTTATTTATTGTTTTCTATTGTTTAGTCAATACAGCTAAACCATAGAAGTCAATAGAAGCCAATTAATAGAAGTCAATACAGGACCATAGAAAACAATTAAAACCAATAAAGTGTCCAAATAACATTAGAAATCTCTATTGGTTTCTATTGTTTTTTTCACCAGGGATGCACTATGGTCATACACTATGTTCCATATACGATATATATATATATATATAGGTATGTGGGCCATATGTGTGCCATATACAGTACGGGTCATGATATGCCATGTATAAACCTTATAGTTGGCCATCGATGGACCATATTTGAAATACACTATAAGGGACATATAAAACTTTTGCGATATGCACATGAGCCATACATAGTCATGTGATGGCTATACAAAGCCATGTGTGAGCCCTGTATGGGTGATGAATCTATCATAAGAGTATATATGGGTCATGATATGCCAGATCTTAGTTAGCCATCGATGAAACAATATTGAAAATGCACTTTATAGGCCTCATAAAACTGCAGTGGTGTGCACATGGGAAAGTTTTCACCATATATGGCATGTATCATCCATGAATTAAGGTAATATGTACTGCCATGTAATAGCCATAGGTTCTTGTATGGTATATACGAGTATGGTCATCCATGGGGCATTTATGGCCATATATTCTCGTATATGGTCCATATTTGTTCATATATGGCCATATTTGATGATTTTTCTATCTAGCGACTCAGAAATTCACGAATATGAAACGATTTCCATTGCAAATATCTAGCTAAAACCAACATTTTGCATGTTATACAAAATAAACTATTCATGGAGAAATGCTGTGCACCACCAGGGGGTGCGAAACCAGAATAAGTCTACTTAACCATACGTCTTGTTAGACGTGAGTTATTTTCCAAATATCGCTGTCCACACCTTAGAGATGAGTTAAGACAGGTTTATTTTTATAAAAGCAATCTTTATTGCAGCGTGATATATTAATGTACATGTACATCAGCGATAAGTATTCTTGGACTTGTGTTCAGTAAGACATCATGAGTTTTCAGCAACTCGAATAGTTATCTTTCTTCTACGGGTGGCAAAATGATTTTGGTTGACTTGTATTACACATTCAACGAATAATATACGAGTAGGTATAAAATCCTCTCGTACTTCATGCTGTGTCGTCTTTTTAAGATGAAGCTTTCTATATAATCTGTGAACAACATTTATAAACCCAGATTATTTTCATACTCCAAATTCCCAACGAAACGAAATAATGCAAATATGGAGCTTGGAAAGAAAAGAAAACTATGCAGAGTATAGTTCTGTTAAATGCAATACATTTGAATAAGCAAACATTCCTATTTTGGATGTGTACAACTGCCAATTCTGTTAATTTGTGAATGCGACAATTTATGGCAAAACAAAGCTTAGAAGTCAAAGAAGCCCTTAATGTTACTTTAGAATTTGGTGGGAGACATTTGTAAAACTGTGTGTACGTTAATGCATCCAAGAACAAATCGAAAATGACATCTTTTGAATCCATTTGTTCTAGCAATGAATCATGCCATCAACTACAAGGTGTTATTTAAGTCACGCAAGCATTGATTATTAGAATGGGAATCTTATCACTTGCGTTGTTCACAGACATTGTGTAAACGACTTGCCTGTCTTCAGATTGAAAGTACATGACTTGAATTCACCTATTTTATAGGAATGTGTACTGGATGCGAAATCACCAACCAGGCACATTTGCACGTGAAAAAGTGTTGCGCTATTTTTGAGTCAAGTTTCAACATTGCGTAGAATCCATATTTCAATAAGTTTTTAAGGCACACATTTTGAAGCCGCATAAGAGATTTTCATTTTCGGAAAAGGCTGTTCATTTTTCGTGCTAGTAATATATGCAACATCTTACTGTGTCAGTGCACGTATCTTGTTAGAAGAATCACCTCAACGCTTATAAATAGGAATGAATGATAGTCCATGACATCAGTAGTGCACGTGTTCAGAAACTAAGTAAGATTTGTATCAAAATCCCTGCACTTCTTTCGAAGCATGAAAATCCATGAGTGGATTGCTTTTTCCACGAAATTAATTTTATATATACGTAATTGTTGAGAACAAATGTTTTGCAGAGTTTGCTAGCTTGGCGATCATATTTTGCCCATATTTCTTAAAATGCATTTTTCACTAGATATAAGAATATTTTCGCATCATAAGCGTACTGAAAAATATGCGGGAATGTCTTAAGATAACTGTAAATACAAATACTCATCAAGCATGCTCACTGCGTTCCAATGAATACATGTTTTTTGTTAAATAAAATTGATATCATGGTGATATAAACTTGATATTTTCAATAGATTAGTTTAGTTGTAGTGATATAGCTGTTGGTGCACTATTGCTGCTATATGGTGTTTGGAAATTCTCATCACATCTCATGCTTGTCACCATGGGTGACAAATTGGCCAGTAGGTTGGAAAAATCTGTATACAAAGCGCATTACAATCGTCATTTCAACAAAAGCCCAAATACTGTATATAAGATTTTCTTTTCCCAATGACCTAGACATAACAAGTGTTCCGTATGTTTGTTTTTGCTCATTGTTCATCACGTGACTCAAATTGATTTTTAAAAATAAGCAAACAAACAGCCGTTTAGTTCAGATTTGTTTCGCTTTAATATCTGTATTCAATAAAGATATTTTGTATCCCGTGCATGTACACTCGGCATTCCCATTGCGTAAAACAGACTTCAAATCAATTTAGAAAGATAAAGCTTATCTAACCGGAAATCGAATTTAACCGCGGAGGCAAACACGGAATTAGCTAATGGGCAAAGATGAGATTAATCTTATCGCATTTTCTAAAGGCGTACATAACAACAAATGGCGATTATAGGAAATAGAGCTGGACAATTTAGGATTTGGGATTTGAGGGAAATGCAAAAGTCAGAAAAATGCAGTATGTGCAAAATAAGATCAACATATTTTTCAACATGTTGTAAAGATGTCCCACAATTTCGTTCGGTTTTTATTTCTTCTTGTTGACCACCCTCTATGCCCTCCATGTCCTTGTTTTTAGACTGGTTTAATGGCACCTTTGAGAAATAATAAAAACAATAAAACAAACGAATTGAAAATGTTGCTGTTTTATTTTCACCAAAATTCTTATTTGACCCTAACGATAGCTTTTCAACGTTGTAATATCATCCAGAAAATAGTGTTTACACATGTTTGTTTTAGTAGAAATTTGTCCACTCATGGTCTGTAATACAATACGAAAGTATTTTTACAAGTTATTGTAAAGAAAATATTTCCATGTATCAATTTTAACTGCAGCAGTACACTGGATTGTTTCCAGTTAACCTACTATAAACAGCAATTTTCAAGTGTTTGCACAAGTATGTGTGAGTGCTTTATTTACTCGTTCTATGTTTACTGAAAGCGATTTTGAAGTTTGGCAACTTGACTACTCTAAAACTCGTATAGTATATTTAGTTATTACATAGTGTGTTAAAGTTACTGAAAAATTTATTGAAAGCTCCAGTTCTTTACTGACGTAATTTTAAGCCCAGAAACTTATAATGTGAACACCCATTGATCAATTGACATTTCTGCCATCTGACATTGCCATTTCCATATGAAAATTATTGATAAATGACTAGTTATTTTAATTTCGTATGTGAGTACTTGTGGTGCAAAAACATGTGTATTGCAGCATACCTTGCATGGTTTAATATTTCATTTTGTAAGCCTAGCTCTTTTGAAACGTTATTCGTTTAAATGTTGTTTTGCAATTCAAAGTGTTTTTCCCATTGATATTCGAAATTGAAGTCAAAATTGTAGCAAATGTTTGATGGTTGGAAACTGATTCATTTTTCATCTCGCTTTTGTTCACTTTGCTCTCAGGTACAGAAGAACGTCGTACTTGTAAATTTGATTGATTTTTTTTAAAAGTAAAGTTACGTTCACCTTAAGGGCCTTCAAACTGTGTTTAAAAAAACGAATATTTTGTTAACTTTGGTTTTGGATAAAACTTCTACGGTTCGAAGCCTGGAGAGATTACAGTACTTTGACTTCCTGACAAATTTCCTTCCTGAAGCCTTATATATATTGGAATATGTAACCTTTTTTTTAATCTTCTATCATAGAAACTAAACTCTGAAATGGAATTATGCTCAAAGTTGTCAGGAAATACAGTACGTCTTGGCTTACATCAAATTTCTCAAACTCAACATTAAGTAATCTTTTTTCCTGTTTAATATTCGAAGGAGTGAGCGATCAGAATTAAACCTTTCTGATAAAAAGAAGAAAAATAATAGTTGGTAGAGCTGTCATCAATCTTCTCTGAAAGTCTGGCAAGCTTTTATAAAGATGATAGGAAAAGCAAATTTATCATAAATACATCAATTAAAGTTGAATGTTGCACTATCGTTTTGCTATAACCCATGTACGCAGATGTGTAATCTACAATCCAGCAGTGGTTGTGTTACCAGACTATAATCATTGCATGCTTATTCGGGTCGTAAATTACTGTTTTATTTAATTAGCCTCTCATTATTTGTATCGATTTCTAAAAGCATTTCGCTAATTACCCATTTCCACTACTGTTTCACTGGCAATTGGCGAGGGCTTGTGTTGCATGCCTATATCATTCGCACGCCTAATGCTTCTACATGGGCATTAGTTGTCATGCAGTACAGCATGCAGACCATGTAATTTGAATTTAATGGATTCTTGAAGACGAAATTTAGAAAGCAATTTTCGGCGATCAATTCTTGTCTGCAATTTTTTTTTTTCAACTTGATCGGTTCTATTTTGTACACGTTTTTCACCAAAATTACATTTTGATTTCGAATTGAAAAAACTGCACATAGAATGCAGATTTTGGAAAAGAAATTATATTCAACGAACGTAAAATTACCAGCCAATAATGACTTGCTTAAAAGACAATGGAGCCGAAGCGTGAATGTAATCAAAAAAATAATTTCATAAAGGCAATTGAGTTATGAGGTTTTCGAGAAACGATTTTTTTAAGCTTCAAATTTAATAGAAATAAGGAATTGCTTATAGGTGCTATTAACATTTTCTCATTCAACAATGTCAAGATTGTTTCTTGCAACAAAAAAAAAAAAAAAATTCACTTTGGAAATATGAAAAAATAAGAAATCGACGATTATATTTGAAGCTGCATGAGATTGAGAACAAATGTAAATTGTAAAGCCGGCTCTCCACCAAGACGTACATGTACGTACATACAAGTATTTACACACATATACAAAAAAGTTTGCCCTCTGGGTTTGTTTCCGCCGCCATTTTGTGAATATATGTAAATATAAAATTGGGCACCTATCAATAGCTGTACAATTTTGATATTTACATATATTTAAAAAATGGCATATATTTTGCATATGTGTGTAAAAACGTGTTTATACATACATGTACGTCTTGGTGGAGACCCGGCTTATAATACAGAGCAAATACATATGTATGTATCTTGGCTGTTGCTGCAAGCAATATACTTGTTATTCGGATGGTATATATTGCTAGTGCTTTTCGCCATTAGCATGGGAATTATTTCATTAGCAATATAGATACTTGCTATCAAACATGCTTGATTTGTAGTGAAATGTAATTTGACTTTGAAAATATATCAGCGGTATATCCACTATAAAGTTCGCACTCAAATATTGAATTATTCATTCCGTCGCCTATAGGATTTGTAAATGAGAATTGGATTTACTTTCCCAACTTTTAGGTTTTCGCATCTGTTAAATTCAGTCACCATTCCTCATTCGTTGGCTCAACCTATAAAGCTTCAAGTGGTGCATGCATTAGGCTTAAAAAATCGGGGGAAAAAAACGTTGAGCTCGACAAAAATAAAATAATAAAAAAGCGTGTTGGACTCTTTACACGATGGCCAAATCGTGATGTTATGTTTGTGGCAGTCTTGAAAAACCGGCCACAAAGCGTTCATGCAAATGCAGTATTGACTTAATGTTTCTTGAAGGGTCTCTTTTTGAGCCAAAGCACGAAAATGCGGATATTGTACTATACGTATGTTTGTTTTATGAAGTTTTACGTATCGAAACCCAAGGAAATAAGAGAGAAAGTAAGAAATGTATACGTAAATCAGGTAGTGGAGCGATTCTGTATACTGCTCCATTTCTGTAATAATAAGTCAACTCAGATTCAGAAAAAAATTAGGGAACGCTCAATAAAGGAGTCGAATAACCGTTTACCGAATCCAGTAAAACTTAGTACAAGCAGTTTTTATTATACTTTCTGCATCCCTGATTTCTCTGGCTTTCGGAAATGGTCATTTGGCTCTTTAGGAAGTTGAACCCTTGTTTTGTATTGACTGATCGAGAATGAAAGGGCAATTTAAAGCTGAAAGTCGTATGTAGTATATAAAAAACCATTTCTTTATTAAATAGTGTTATGCTCTATGGATATATACACACACACCAGAAATTTTTATGTGTAGTTTAGCAAACAATGATCAGTGATCTGAACTGATCTCCAGATTTTGCATCTCGAATATTTTGTTTAATAATGAAGATTATATATTTATTAAGCTAAGTATGATATAATTGAAGTATAATTCTCAGTTCACTTGCACTATAAATTTTTAAAGTTTTAACGTTTCGCTTATTCTTAATTCAACATAACTTATTTGAACATTCCTTCCTCAGGCAACTATAAAAAAATTAGCATTTTTAATTGACGTATTAGTTTCTTTTTGAGTCTTGTTTACTTAACGCTCTAATCTTGACACATAATTTTCCATATACTTTTTATGGCTTTCTTGATTTTTTACTTATGTGCAACGACTAAACTCTTAACGATATGGTCGTTTGTTAAAAGTGAATTTTCACATTGTAGGCTGCCATAGGCTTTTTCTTATTGTCTACATTATTATTGATAATGGGGTGATAAATTTGCTTGCACGCAAGCATTAAATCCATAAATTATACGCATTAATTTTTTTGTGCCAAACTAAGTGTATTTTTCATTTTCTTGTTTTCACGAATGATTGTTTCGTCACATTATTTTCGTCAAACGCACTATTTCAATGCATGTACTTAATGGTGCGTATGTCAAATGTGGAAATATTTCACAACTACATGTACAGTAATAATTTATGTACTGAGAGCTATAGCCCGTGTCTTCTTACTCTATCAGGAGTTTATATGACCATAAATACGACCAACAAAGTTTAACCATTGTAAATAAATGTCAGCATAAGTGTTAAATACCATGCAGTGTATCGTTGAATTTTTAAATTATTTTTGAAGCATATTTTAAGGATGTAAGCTTTGTCAACATGATTTCAAAACGGAGCTTTCAAGTTTCAATTACAGTACTTGTTATAAATAGTGCTGCTGTATATAAATGGGAATTTAGTGCTAATGTTAAATTTCAACTTTTCTTGGATAGTTTTTTAAGTCATTGACTCCATTTTTTATGAGTGAAAAACAACAGCTTATAATACAAAGTTTTCCACCTCGCTAAACTTTGTAGTTTCTAAGTAGATTCTAAGTGTAGCAGCAAAGGTTTGTTTTGTATAAAATTGTACGGTCGACTCAACTAAAACAAGTAAATTAACTACTCTAGTGAAGATAATCTCTAGTGGTAATTTTTTAAAACGTAGCTTTCCATACGTTTTCAAAAAAAAACTTTTTTGAAAAATTCAAGTTTTTCTGTTCATTCTACCACGTTCTCAGTTCTCATTCATTCGTTAAGTGTGCACTGAGGGCTACATAAACGCATGATGTGTGCTATGCTTTCTTCAAATTTAATAGCGTCAAGACATAGCGTTTGTGTGAAATTTAGTGGATTAATTGATGCCAAATTAAAAGCCCTGCAGATAACATTAGGGCACTCCATGTTTATAAACATATTCCGCTCGCGTGGATTTTCATCGTGGATTATTTCCACATACTTTGCTTCAGACGTAGGTTACATATACAAAAATGCGTTGATTCACACGAGGTCAATTAAATGGCCTCGTGCGACAGGGTTATTAATCATTAGCTGCTTTTCTCCCTGTTTAAGTGCCATCTTAATTAAATCGTTTAGCTATATGCTAGAGCTAGTGCTCACTGTATCCAAATTTTTTATAGGATAAGAATTAGAAGAAAAAAAAGGAGGGTTGTTGTTACCTTTCAAGTGGGTTACAATAAAATATAGATAATGAGATTTTAGGTGGGACACGTCTTCTAAAATATATTTAAAAACGTCACGTACATGTAGACGTCATAGTCTCAGATGTAAATGTTAAGAATCCACAGAGGCTAAATTAAATTTTTCACATTAACATTTGTGGTAATCAAATGATGCTGTTATATACACATTATAATTGGAATTCTGCTTGAAAACAAATTAGCAAATACGCTTTTGTTCTTTTACACAATTAGGCCATTAAAGTCAATGAACCAATTCCTTTGGGTACAATTTTGTGCAAATTGAATTTGCACTGTATCTACAATATCTTTATTGTACGATTTCGATAACGGATTTGCATAGATGTGCCCATGAATAAATTATTTTTAAACTTCAAATATTATGGAAAAGGCATTAGTTTCTTCCTCTTATAATTTATACAAAATATAAGTATCATAAATTATGATAAATAATATCGCATATATCCATTACATTGAAAATAACATTGAGTTATTATTGTATGCTTGTGCATTTGAAATCATTTCCAGAATAAAGTATAACAAATTAAGGAAGATCATCCTGAAACGTGACAAATTTAAAATCTTGTGCACTTGAAATATTTTTTTGTTTGATAAGCATTATGATTCGAGTACTGTTCGTTATTATATTGAACTTTGCATATATACTCGTATATGTTTTTCCTTGAAGCGTTAGTGCATTCATTTTCTATCTTCTCTTGTAGCATTTGACTAATTGCATCTCAAATATAATTCATAATTTCGAAGCTGCGTTATAGTAATGCAACTTTGCCAAATTTTGACAATAGGATCAGCATGTTAATTAATTATAAATCCCATATTGAATTTTAAGAGATGTTCTACTTATAAAATGCAAGCTCTCTCATCATTTGAGTATTTCTTTGATGTCTAATCCGCAAATGCTTTATACTCCATGTGCATATAGTCGCACAATTAATCCCTATCCTTATTTAAATAATTATTTTCCTTACTTAAGAGTTCTTTATAAAGCAAAGTTGCCTCCGTGAATAATGGTATATGATGGTATTAGTTTTAGAAACATGTTAGAAAAAGTCTTAACAAAGCTTGCAACAAGTTGTAGCAGTATTCTCAAACTTGTATCTTTGAATATTCTCACTTTTGAAACACATGCCACTAAACAGTGCATTTTCATTTATTTCTGGGTTTGGAGAGTCTGTAAACATTGCGTGTGATATATTTGTGTCCGAATATCGACATTTATACACTTTCAACATCAGTAATCTATTTCCGACAACAGCTTGTAGTGATCATTAGATGCGGATAAAAAACTACCTTTCAATGGGCTCATTACTTACCTTTTTAGGGTAGCGAAAGGGGGCAATGACTTTTTCGTGAACATCCAGGTGTGAAGTGAATCGTTTCCACCAACACTATTCATCCTCAAGTGTTATTAAAGTACGTCAGGACCAACATTGATTTTGCAATAATGATGGTTTTATCGATAAACCTTACACAGAATGAAAACATAACTGAAAGGTTTTAGTTTTGTCTCAATTTTTATAGCTTTCGATACTGAACACATCTACATCCTTAACACTGATAATTTAACTGCCCATATCTTTTCACCAAGTAGTCATCGTCTATGTAATAATGCAAGATATGAAATCCAACTCTGGGTGAAAGGTTATGCCAGCTTAGAAAAGGGGGATTTAAAAGGTACAGCAGCGCCCTCATTTCAAACATATTGCGTGTTGGCTGAGTGGAAAATTGCGATTCCATTAGGCTGATGTCTTTCAGCATAGAAAGACATTAGGAAAACAGTATTTTGACATTAACCTCCGGATTTAATGGATTTGGGGATATTATGTGGATCTTTGCATCCGCGCTCCATTGTACTAAATGTAATACTCTCGCGTTTGAGAATGCTATATAAACCCAGTATGCATTTCCTCATGGTATCCAAAATCGCTATAAGACGACATGCACTCATTCAATTTTATAAAACGTATTCGAAATTGCACCTTTTGGTTATTTTTTAAAGTGTAACAATTGCTACTGAGAAAATGCATGCATTATTTTGATTGTACTACGAAATTTATGTACACACGACTTCATGGAAAAATTGATTCATTCCATTTCTCTTATGGTTGGTTATCTGAACTGTGTCTATAACTGTCATAATGATATTGTTCTTCTTGAAATATAAGTTCAGTTAAAAAATTTTAAGTATTTCTTGGATTTTTAAATGAGGTTTTACATTTTGGAGTTCTTGGAATACTGGATTTTTATGTCACTATTTCGCTGAAGTATTTCACCATCTTTCTGTTATAGGGATTGACCCTCCCTTCTAGCGCCCTATGAGCCCCATGAATGATGGCCATAAAAGCTACATTTTATGACAAAACATAACACAATACATGTTGGACAATAAATGAAGGAAATTGGATTTTGGTTAGTTCTAATCCAGCTATTGTGACTAATTTGTAAAAGATTTTTTGGTAGCAAAATGAAAATTTGTCAACTTTTGTTTTGTAACTGTATTGTAATAGTTGTTGCTCTAATTTATTAAAGTCGGAAGAATAAAGCATGCTGGCTTAGTTTTAAAAATAAATCGATATACTTCCATAAAAATTTTATAGGTTATAAAATCAGTTTCGGTTTATCATGGCAATGGAGCGAAGGAGGGTTTTTGGTTATGGCGTTCATATTGTATTGATTGTATCAGTATTTCGGTCACTCATTGTTGATTTCTTCCCTACCAGTATACAATATACTGTACTTTACCCTCTTTTATCAGATAGTTAATAGCAATTGGAACTGTATTTTTTTCAGAAATAAAATTCAATATTGGTCTGAATTTCGCTGTCAAATTAAACTTTGCAATATGAAATGGGATGGTCAGAAATGAATAACACAGTAAATACATGAATAAAAATTCGTATTATAGATTTATCTCAAATTATGTCAATGATGTTGCCAAGGAAGTTGGCTAAAACTGAATGTTAAGTATATGTTTTCAGAAAACATAATTTAACACAAGATATTTTCTGGAATGAAATTTTATACAAAATAGAACTAAATGAAGAATACAATCTTTATATATTACAATTCTAAATATTTAATGTATTGGTGGATTATGGCGTATACTCCATTAAATCTAATGTGATGAGGAATAAGGGGAAGTTACTTTAGCACAAATCTTCCATTTTACCTTTTCCAAAAACTTAATTCCCAGTGTGGAAAGGCGCTGCTAAATTTCAGCATCATTTCTATGTAAATTGGGGCAATTCGCTTCTCGAGAAACTCATTGGTACTCTTCAAAATTACAGATAAGCTCAGTGTTTTCCAATAGCATTGCCTCTGAATTGAAAATATTCATATTATTGCGTCCCATGGATGTATTGAAACGAATGTTTTCTGTACATTTGCCAAATAAGATAGGTCTAATGTTCTTGGAAAGACAACCGGGAAAACCTTACTTTATGTAAGGGCATTATGTTATGCATTAAGCTGAAAAAAGTCTTCTTGAAGCTTTCAACGAGAGAAAAAAAATGAAATAGTATTCTACCACAAACTCAAAGTTGTACGTTTAAACAGCCACAGTCATTTTCTCGAGGATTTTTTCGGTATTTTATTTCCATTGAAGAATCGATATAATGGGTATCTAATATTTGTTTCTTTATTCTATTGTCACATGTACCAATCTAGTTCACGCACCAGGATGACGCCATATTTATTGCATTTGGCATATTTCATTCTTTGGATAATGCCAGCATAATGGTGGTTATACGAGATTCGAGGTTGGATTTATTCATAAATTAACAAAAAAAGAAATTTTGTGCTGAGATCTGCGACTTCTATTGTGATTTATGTAATTCTTCACCATGATTCCTGTTAAAAGGTAGAGCAGTCCGAAAAGTGCCAATGTTAGTTTTTCATCATTAATTTGCTTTCGTACACTTTACAAATAGTCATCTAGGGGCCTTCGAAGTTAATATCACGCCTGATTTTACACAATTTTGCTTAAGGCTATTAACCCATCTACCTCATCCTTAAATTTTCCAAATAATTATACTTATCATCAACGTAATGAATTTTATTTTTCAAGATTAGGCAATTATACTTTTACATGAAGCATATGCGTTGTTGAGTTTGTAATTGTTTGATGCGATTAATAATATGGTAAAGATAACCAGATGTTAAGCTTGGGGTTCTTATATTATATTCTATCACATATGCCTTTCGGTATTTATAGGAATCACTTTAAACTAAACTTGTGTGCCTTTCCCTTCACATTTCAGTTATATAATGATCTTTAATCTTCATGGCTGCTTTATTTAATTCTAAACGAATGAGGTTTCTCTCAATTTCAAGTCTTGCTATCCGTTTTATTACATATAGTTTTAGGTCTCCCTGAATTATCAGGAGAATTTGGATCAATGTTGATTCCATTAAATGTCGAGCCAACATTTGATAGCATCTTTAGAAGTTTAGGTTGTGTTCTTTGTTTGTATCATAGCATCTAAACGACATTTTAGGCTATCTAGAAATCCGGCCACTTCCGTTGTGGGATTTTAGTTTAGCAAGAACATGCTGAAAATGGGATAACTCAATGGGCCTAGTGGTTTTTTAGCAGAACGGTTTTTTTTTTTGGCTCAATATGGGAAGGGAATGGTCTCTGTGTTTGATAGCTCAATAATTTAGGCAAAATTGCATGTTTAAAGTCCTTTCTCAAAAGACATGTAGTAAGGTTATAATGCCATTAAATTTTAGCTTGCTTGCGTAGCTTAAGTTTGCATTGATTTGCCTTTGGGATATTTAATTAGATTTTGGAAAATGTTGGCATGATATGTACGGGTAATTCGTTGTTGATCATTTTGAAGGGCAAATTAAATTTAGTCCTTGGCATTTCTTTATTATCCAGTTCATCCTAATAACACTGGAGAAAATTGTTGACATCATAAACCACCCGTATATTAAAACTTTTTTTTTCTTTAAGAACCTTGTACTAAATGGATTTCTTTCATGGATTTCCACATTATTTTTTAAATAACGAGACTGGTGTGTATATCAGCTATTCCGAGGGGAATAAGGCTTGTGTAGTTTGATAAGTGTAGTGCACTTCTATCTCGAATTTCTTAAGCGATCTTATTGTTGTAAAATGATATACCACAATCAGTTCGACATGCAATAAGGCTTTTATTCAGCACAAAAAAAACGTAGTTAATGTTTAGTATGCATAAATTAATTTTATTGAATGTACTTTTTATCCATGACATGCGCATAGAATATTTTTATTAATGAGAGATAATTATTATATGGACATGAGAAAAATGAAAATTTGGTTGATTGATGCTTGTTTTTATGTTCATGAAAGCTTTTTTTTGATAAAAAAAATGCAATCACAAATCTTAATTTCCATAATTTACTTTCGGATAATCAGAACTGAATTCTCGGTATTCGGTAATCATAATATTAATTCCTCATGGAATTTACGAAAACACGAACATATTAAAAAGAACTATACTTGAGAAATGGTTTTAAGCATGAATGATAATCATTTTATTCGTTCATTAACGTTTTTACATCATTGAGCATGACATGATGAATGTTTAAAACGTTCCTTGGGAATGCAGTATTCAAAGTTTCCTAACAAGTTTACTGCAATCCGTATTCAGATAACTATTTGAAAATGATTTTAATTTCAAGAACATGTTTTATTTATGATCATGTTTTTATTAATATTAAACCAAGTCGTTTCTTGATTTATTTAGCAGAGCAAATGTCAGGACTTAGTGTGAGCACTAAGCCATCAGCTTCAACCTTTAGTTTCTTTGTTAAATGAAATAAGTCTGACAAAATGAATTATTTTATTAGTGTTTTCAATTGCTTTATCGAACACGACAAGACTCCTCATTTTGCAGCTTCAGCTTGAACATTGTAGCTAAAGATAAAATTTTATGAATAGTCATCATCATTGCCCTATGGTGGTTACAATGTGTTAAACTGCCGACATTGTGCGAATTTTAGAGATGATAGGACGACCACGGTAGACAAATTATGTTGCCTTCTTTCATATCTTTCTCAGCGGTGTATCAGCATACGCTCCATCGCCATGCATGTCATATAATACCCCATCGCAGTAATTAAGGTGGTAAGTGTGAGCAATTCGAGTTGTTCATTGCCCATTAGAAAGAGAACGTGGTATTTTATGATCCCTCCATGGTCTTTGACTCCTTATTAAGTGAAGTACAAGGCAATTCCAATGATTAAATAAAAAACATACTAACAATTTGAGAAAATTTTCAATTGTTAGCACTTCTAATGCTTACAAACAATTTCAATCATTATGTATAAAGTTGCCTATCTATCCAACCTATTTAAAATATGTTATTAGTTATGCATGCACCTACCGTCATGTAAACAATCTTAGATTTACTTTACTGCAAGAATTGGTGGATTTTGCTGAAAACTATTAAGATACAGTAGTAACAGCACACATAACACATACTGTTTATCAGCTCCTGCATTCTGCTAATATTGTAATTGTTTTATTTTTATATTTTTAATGACAATTTTGGATGCTGAGAATCATTACTTTCCAAGAAATAGGTTTAAATTGCTGCTATTTTGCGGATGGTTCATTTGCTTAATAAGTGTATTACACTATACCACAGGGAAATTAGCAATTTATTTTTTCATGTATAGTGAACACTTTAAAATGGAAAAAAAAAACTTCATGCATAACAGTGGGTATATTCGATTTTTTTTTAAACGGATAACTGCAATCTCAGTTGCTGAAATATGTACAATGAATGTGTATTCCACCAGCGTTTTCTACGGCATTACTATGGGGATTTTAGTCTTTACCTGGAAAATAAATGATGAACATAATGTAAGTCTGTTTACTGAATATAATGCATGGAACATATGCACACAATAGAGATGTAGATTGTACATTCTGCTTCTTGAATACGGACTAGATAGTGGATTTTCAACAAATAAGATAGAATTTACCTAGGGAGATTCAAAAAGGTGACATTTATATTGCAAGAAGTAAGTTCTTAAATATTTGCATTAACAGAAAATAAATAGTTTAAGAAAACACAAGAGAAATATGAAGTAACCGTCAATCTTCTTGGATAGCAGTATAATGCATTAAAGCAAATTCAATGACATTCCATAAACGATATAATATCTTTTTAAACTGTATTTCTGTCATTCAAGTCGCAATTCCGCAATTTGTTAGATTTGTTATATTTTATAAGTACTTTTTGCTGACTGTTTCTTAGAAAATATTTTCCAGACGGTAATATAAAATGCTTACCGATGCATAAATCCTCTTCTTTGACTTATTGTTATGCATTTGAACACCATTTGTTTCCTTGAAGGTTACAAATTTGGCGAACAAGCATGATCTATTATCCCTCAGGTAGCAATACTTCCATTGAAGTCCATTGATTTATATGGTCCAAGAAATTCTGTGTCTGCAAAACGTTCACATAAATTTCATACATTCTGTTTGCAAGACGCTGGCAGAAATGTCGTAATTCAATATTTCATAAAGTTACTATATTAATTTTCAGGAAAAATATGCAGCTAAACGTATAAATTGTTTTTCATCACTGCGACTTTCTCCTAAATTTGCATGGGATAATTGAGTTATAATGATGCAAATGTACAGTGCATGCTAACCAGATCTTAAGCATGGTATGTTTTTGTATTTTTTTTTCTTCAAGATAGCGAAATAATTTTAAACCAGATTTTGTAAGCCAGACAGCAATTTCAAAACGATTTGATGTCATATTGATTTTTGAAGGCACTATATATGCCATTTCTATCTCAGCAATGGATGGTTAATGAAACAAGGTCGACAATTTCTTATTGTATATATGATATACTGTACATATTAATCAACGTCCGAATATTTCAGAATAGTGAATAAAGATTTGTGATTTATAATTTGCATGGCTTTGCAGAATTGATTTTGGTAATAAATTCAAATTTGTTGACCTGTTTCCTACCACTAATGTACAGTGTAAGTTATGCTTGCGCGTGTATGACACCTATATATCAATCAAAAGTTTAGCCAAAATTGTATATTCAGAACACGTTTCGCTGTTGTGAAAAGTGTCTTTGTCAGTGCAATATTGAAACAGTTTTCCAAAATGGGAATCACGTCTTTCGTACACATATACCATTTGTGAAAATCAGAGTGCTTTTTTCGGTTACAGAAAACCCTTTTCCAATAATAATAGCACTGCTTTTCAATGTTCATTTGCTACAGGAAGGTTTAACGGTAAACGTTTCTCTTGCAGTAAAATATTTAATCTTTATGAAAGGCATTTGGCTTTCTTTCCATGGTAATTGAACATAATTGATACACTTGTGCATTCAAATAGTTTGGTTGCATTGCAGTTTCTTTATTGTATAGGCAAAATTCATTTTGTGTATGTATCGTTGTGTAGGCATTTAATGATACAACCGTTACATACATGAAAGAATTAATTAAATTATATGAGCACTTAACTTTAGTTGATCAATGCATTTTTTCTATATGCATAAGGAAGAAACCCTGGATTTGGAATATGAGTTCTCATATCATTAATTATTTAGAAACCCATTTAGTTATCTCTATTTCTGTTTCATTAATATTGCTTACAGGCTTACTCCCTATTTTACTTTGTGTTCAGATTCTATAGCAGCTGTTGTTTATTTGTAGAAATATAGTTGTGAAATATTTAGTTGTGTTTATAGGGGTTGAGGGCGAATATGCATGGCTGGAAACTTTGTACTTTGTTACAATTGTATAATATCTTAGCAACATATATCTAATAATATGCACTGTATGCTGCATGTATAAAGCCACAAAATAGATTAAAGACCCGGCCGGTATGCTTAATCCATAATATATTAATCAATGATAAAAAGAACAGCGGTTAAAGTTAAATCCCTGCGAACAGATGGCATCTTTTCAATTTATATTTTCTTTGAATCTGACGATCATAAGGTTAATTATTCAATTTTTTCTCATACGCTTCAATAAAAACTAGGTTAATGAAAGAAAAAGTCCACAAAGACAAATTAAGCTCCTAGAAAGATTAAGTTTCAAATCGATTTTATATATAATAAAAACGAATGCTCGTGGGGTGGATTTGTAAGCCATTCATCCAAAGTAGGAATATATATATAAGAAGTTTTCATTAGCTGTTTTATCATGCTCGGGTGCGTGGCAGAATAATTTTTATTTCTGAGAGGGATATGTTGACAATCTTGTTGTCAGTGCGGTTCGTATAATTGATTTTTTGGATGAGTTTAATATCTGTTGAAATAGATGGCATTGTTAGAAAAATGTTCAAAAGTTATATGATACAGGGGAATGCACCCATTTAATACGAGTACTCAGCACTCAACTGGACAGTTGGACGTTGACAAAGAGTGCTAGATAACCCTTCATGCTCCTGATTTAAGAAATCGCCTTCATGCATGTCAGTTTGATACATATTCCTTTATTACAAAAATTAACATTTCTGACAGCAATGCATGACCATGTGACGGTCAGTAGCGACGCTGTCTAATTTCCCCAACTTTGGATAATTAACGCCATTGGAGGGAGTTTCAGTCCAGCCTGTGGTTTCTTGATGCCCTCGGAGGTTAGACAATGTTTACACAATGCGATGACAAATTAGTCTCACTCATTTGAATAATGATTCTGAAAAGGTCGCTGAAAACTCATTATTCATCAGTCACTACTAATGCTAATGTATTACTTGGAGCAGCAGGGAAGATGTCCATACTCATGGCCTGCAAAACAAGAATAATATGGAAGTCGATTATAAAGTGCACTGCATCTGGGGAAGGGAATGATTGGATAATGAAGGGGAATTTCCCGGGTAGAAAATTAGATTGTGACATGTATGGTGCTGTGTCCAATTGGAAAATAGCCATAATCATCAAAACATTTCCTCAATTGGTGGCTTTAAGCCTCATCGTCTATGGAATGTTGTAGAAATGCCGAATACTATACCATGTGCATGTCATTACAAAACCTCTCTTAACTGTTTTAAAGGTAGGTACGCACCAACGACACATTAAGACACAAAAAACATACACATAAAACCTTGATGTGGGAAAAATGTGTCGAAAAACGGCCATTTTCTGACACATTTCGTGTGTCCTGGCGATCGCTCAAGAGGCGGTCTGGATCAAAGGAAATTTGCGATACATGTTTCGAAAACATGCTGGAAACTTTGTTTCAGTGTTTCTTGTGTATGTTTTATGTGTTTGTGTATGTTTCCTCTGGTGCTTACCGACCTTTAACGCTGATCAGATTTTTACCTTGTTTCTAAACCAGGTTTGGTGTTTCACTACTTACTTTGTGTGTCCTGGTTAGAAATCTTCACCTATTTGACTCCAAAGATGACCATGGTTACTAACAGTAATCTGAAATTTTCTTTCATCTCTAAAAATAACACTTCCAGTTTCCCATTCATATATTTATGCACATATATAGTGGTATAAATCTGATTTTGTCCAAAATGAATGTCAGCCAGGAAAGATATTTGAGAACGGAATTAATTTTAAGCTTTTGACTTCAGTTCATTAACACCTTTTGTTCTATTGATGTTTTTCGTGATTTAATTTCTACACCTAATCTCATTGTTTGAAACTACTGGCTTCGGGCGGCATTTTATCTTGCAATTAGATATCAAAGTTTCCTGTGTTTACAGGAACACTTCTGCGGAATGTGAACTGCTGATAAATGAAGGGTTCTTTGGATATTGGCGTTGTCACGTTGCATTTCAAATTTTCCCCCAGTGCTCGGAGTTGTTATTGATTGGTTATAACCGTATAAATACGTGATGCATAAATGCTTGCAAAGAATACTTGCAATTAAGTTCTGAGGTATCTAGTATTGACATATTTTGCGGAGTCCTCTGTCTTTTGCAAAATTCTGGAAAATTCCATTGGGCTATTATGGAAGGTCTGATTTTCACATTCATTTTTTATGTGTAATTGGAACAACTTATGTTTTCGATTTCACGGTTATTTGAATTTTATCTTGAATGTGCTTTTTCATATCTGACAACATAGTGCTTTCGCTTAATTAACCGGGTTCTAGTATATCTCCATTGATCTTTGAGGAATTTCGAATTAAATCTAATAATAATCTTTGGTTTGCATAAATTGGGCTCTTCTAGTGGAATATCCATCAACGCATGGAAGATGTAACCCTGAAATAAAGGCTACCAGAGTAATAAATGGCGTTTTGAAAAGTTACACGCAAATTGCAGATAACGATTAGATTTGATAAATATTTCATTTATTATAAACACAAGTGTAAAATTCTTTTTTTCAGGATAGTTCCATCTTAAGTGTCATGAGAAAAATCGAGAGAAGGATATTGAAAAATAATGCTTTTTTTTTGTTGAACTGAAATTATTGATTATGTTTTCTAACAATGTATCAAGCGAAAGCGTGTTTGGAATCTGATTACCGTTTTAACGAAATTTAGTAAAATGCTTCCTACGTCGTATATTATATTCCAAATTCGTAGTATGATTTACTGTCAATCTGCAATACATTTTTTAAATGGACTAAATGTACTTTTATTAATCCCATCAGAAAATATGTTGGGTAAAAAACTAATATACCTCCTATTTGCGTTGATAGAAACTCTAACAAAAAATGTCTTAATTGTTCCCCCCTCATCGTTACACTACTGAGGATCATACAGGTAAAATCACACCACTAAGTGTTTTTTTTAATCACTGGTAGGTTACACATTGTACAGGTGTACATTTGTTGTAAGTTAGAGTAATTCCTTGAGATGATGGCAAAAAATCGTGTGCACCAAAAAACTTTCTCCTCGCTTTAGTTTATACTATGTTTAAATGCACATGCAATCCCAACAATAAGACAGTTAATTGGTTAATTTATCCTCATTAAAGAACAAGCTGCAACCATCATTATGCGTCATGTACTTAACCTTAGTAGGTGCTTCAACAAATCAAGGCAATAATTCAGGGTACGTGATTTATCAAAGCAAACAAACTAATTGGCTAATCCCCAAATCTGCTTTTAGTATTATTTAATGTTTTGTTAATACTAGCAATAATTTTCACTAATCAAATAAGAAAGCAACGTTATATATACAAGGAGTTTTGGTAGTAACATTGGCACAAAATGTTTCATTTTAAACTTGTTTCGAAAAGCTTTCAAAGTTTCTCTGGAAATATTGAGCTCATATATTTGTAAAAAAGAATTCTGTAAACTCTAGCATACTTATTTTATTTGTATTGTATATCTCAAGAGATTGCTTTTATAGAGAATAGTATAGTGTACAATTGTTAAAAATGCATTTCCGTGAATTGTACTATTTTCATGTATTATACATTATAAGCTTGAAATTTAAAAAGCAGTTCGTTTTTCAGAATTCTAATAATGCATTGTGCTTTTTAGATCTTTTAACTGAAGATGATTTTATATAGAATGGAAAACATGAGTATTGCGAAAAACACGTTCTCTGTCATTTGTGTTTATTTGTAACAAAAGGATATTGTTTAGTTATGAAACATGCGCATTGTAACTGAGCTGGTCAGAAAATAAAATACATAGGCGAATATGATGATTAGGTATGATGTCAATTGCATGACAACAAACTGTTTAAAATGCGATTTTGACAGGTTTCTAGATTAGTACATGAATGACAGACAACATTGTATATACTATGCTTAGTTTTGAATTTTTAAAAATTTTGTTAAAGCTTGTCGATACAATTTTTGAGCTTAGAGTAAATGAGTTAACTGATGCAACTGACAGAATGACATCGTTTCCCTTTTCAATTCCAGACTTGTGCTTTGAACGATTGATCTATTTTATCCGAACAGGGTTTTTTAATCAGTTTGAATGAACGAACGATGGATTGAGCATGGAATTATGTTAGAATCGATTTTTTTCTTGACGTAAAAGACGATAGAGTGACGCATAATTGACATTTAAGATAACCACAACTGCTTGGCAAATAAAATAACTTTTTTTTTTTTTAAATTTCACCTTGAATATCAGACTGGTTCCGCATTGTTTTACACTTATTACCTTGTTTTAATCCTGTTTAAATTAATGAAACTCGACGGATTTTCAATAAGTTGTTATCAATATTAGAATTCCACATATTAATATATGCATGAATATTTGCAGGACATTTTATAGTTTAAGCATTGATAATATGAGTGTTTTTAACGGATTTGTCGTCAAGGGTCCTCATGTATTCCGAACATTTTGGGGAAAGTCGAAAAGATTTTATTTAACTTGTTTTTATGTAGAAAAATCTTTTTTCTATACAAATTAATTATTTTTATTTTATGTTAGCCATGGACTGACAAATTGTTAAAAAGCACAATTGTATTTAAATGTTTGATACTATATTTCATGAAATTTCTCCCAAAATATCACGATTTTTATATATATACCACACGGAACTTTATAAAGCAACGATAATGGCCCCTTTATTTCGCTGTAACGAGGTTTGGACCTGCTATCAGTTAATTTCCAGTGTTTTTCAACCGGTATGCCGAGGGCAACACATTAATAATCATATTATCAGTTCATGTTAATATATTTGAACACTCAGTCCATGATATTCAGTGTACACAGAAGTTACGGAATCTTAATTGAAAATAAATGTTCAATAGATAAAACACAACATTTCCAACTGATGTTCTATTTAGCCTTAGGAAATAATCTATGTGAATTTCTGCAACAGACTTTTGATTTTTGATAGGATTAAATACATTAGAACGTGATGTTTCATTAAATCTCGGTTAATTGTTTATAATTCGGCAGCCAAATGTATTTGAGCTTTTTTAGATTTCCGTGAATAGCCAAGGTTTGGCCACGCTGTTCATTGAAGCTGAATTGATAAGATGGCGACAGTTTGTGGGGAAATCAATCAACCTCTTTGGTTGTTGGCTCTTTGGTAATTCTCCGATATTAAACCCCAAAGGGTTTTGCTGGCTCTACTCTAGCTGGTATTTCAGATCAAGCTGTTCTTTGCCGACCCACTAAGTTTTCTATGGCCGGGCCTGGTTAATCAGTCAGAACCAATAATTGCTTTTCTTATCACCACCAGACTCCGATACATCTTCATGCTGCGCTTCTTCTTCATAAATGCTTTCGTCGTACCGTGCTTTTTAAGACCACAGGGGATACCCCTATTAGGAAATCACCTCAATTAGGCACATTGCATTAAGTTTGCTTCCCGACCTAATCCAGTTGAACTAAATTATTGCCTATATAGAAAATATGATGAGACAATCATGGCGTGGGTTGCTGATTGAAGTTATTCGGTATATTGCACGCACGAGGCTATGAAAAATGCTATGATTGATTTTCTTCTAGCTTTTCTTTTCTTTTTGTTTGAAATCGATGAATAATCGATTGCATGCACGTCTGTATCTAAAACTCGTTTGGGGATTAGTTACAGATAGAACTTTAAGAGTAAATATGAAATTCTGATGAGTTTTGCCACAGTAGCTTGTAAACCTATCTGCATAATTATAAAAATGCAAAACAAATTTTTTTTCATGCCTTCATGAATTATTAATGACCCTTACATTACTGTAGTGTCAATAATTAATGCAATTTTAGATGTATTTTTTCTGTTAACAAATGCTGCAGTTTTTATTATCCACCTAACGTAAAATACAGGGTGGGGCACAATGACCACCATGATTTGGCGAGTGAATTGGGAAAAAACGGTAGAATATTGAACAAAATTTTTGTTCAAATACATTTGGCTGCCGAATTATAAACAATTAACCGAGACTTAATGAAACATCACGTTCTAATGTATTTAATCCTATGAAAAATCAAAAGTCTGTTGCAGAAATTCACATAGATTATTTCCTACGGCTAAATAGAACATCAGTTTGAAATGTTGTGTTTTATCTATTGAACAAAATTTTCTAAAAGTACACATTTCGTTATGTTTTAAAAATTATGTCGTAGAGGACACAGCGCACCAAAGTGTCCCTTTATAGCTGTGAGGTGGCCTTTGGTAAAGTTCCCGAGGGTTTTCAAATGCCCAGTAACGAAAATTTTGCTGACTGGGCCAGATATGTAGGTGAAAATTCTCAATGGTTAAAACCATTCAGAATTTCCACTATTCAGCATCACAGAGTCAAAACCTATCGTGACGAGCTCCGTTTTTAAAAAAAATTTCTCAGTAACAAAGCCTCGATGCTCACCCAACCACGGCATGGTGACTACTGAAAATGGCGTTGTTTCCCTCACTTAACGGCACCTGTCCCACCCTTCTACCTAGTCTGGGCGGTCCCCAGCGATATTTTGAAACTATGGAGGTCATTCAGTCCCACCCTGTATATATTCTTATCTAAATGACCAGACCTGTACAAATTAGATGACTTTAAGTATTTGCAAATAATTTTCCGAATGCTTTATAAGAGTTGATTATGGGGGAAAAAAACTTCTTTGTACAATATTAAAATGCGACCTGACCAAAGTTTGTGGAAAAGCTTTCAAGGAAGCTACTTCATTTCAATAATCCAAGCGCTTGATGAATGGTATTTTTGAACTAAATCGATATCTAATATATCTCCAATGTCTTTCTTAAGAAATCTACAAAGTGGAATACATAAAAGAATGAAAGATTCATCAAGGAAGAAAGCTTTGCGAGGCTTCTTAACCTTTAAGGCACATCTAACAATGTGTGATGCGCATTTAATGGGTAGCATCCGTATGTATGATTGAGTAAAAATTGTGCATGAACCGTGTTGGCAGCTCTCAGTCTGTCAATGTTGTGGTGCCAACTCGAATTAACGCCGCCACTGTGGTGTTATAAAGTTTTAGCTGCCATGCTTGCACTGTTGTGAAATTGACTACGGTAATCAATAATGTGATGTGGCATTTGCTATGGCCTGCTTTTCACTATCAGAAGGACTTGTGGTAATCTAAAATGCTACTGTGGAAAACGTCATTTGACAAGTTGACGCACCAGGTGCAAATGACGCTTTTATAAACAATTTGACACTTGAAATAATTGATATTGTATATTTTTGTCAGATAGTGATTCTATGGTTGGCATTTAATTAATTTCATGCTGATTTTTTAGCCAATTAACCCGTATTTTATACAAAACAAATCCACCTCTTCTATACAAACGTCAGTACATGCAATCGAGTGACAAAATAATCTAACATCCGAAATATAAAAAATAATAATTATGAGTAAAGGAAATTAGGACTCTGTTGACTTTATAGATTACTAAGATCAATATTTTTTTACATTTAGAAGTAGTTTTTAAATTTAATTATGCAATCATTTCTTTAAATGAGTTGACTTTTCAAAGTAAGCATTTTTTTACTATATTTTTTAAATATATAAGTAATATATAAGTTATATTAGCAATTTCAAAAGTGGATTCTCTATAGCACAAATTACATTAGTAAGTTTTTGTAGAACTGTTTCTTATTACCATAAATTTGTTAATTAAATGTAACTCAAAATAGTGAAAGTTCTTGCAGACTTTAACTTTTAACTAATCCAAAACGCTTAAGAATTTTTAAGACCGTTGCATATATGAATGAAGGCCTTCTAAATCAACTCTTTAAATATTTAGCATTTGGTCACATTAAATCTAAATTCGTGCAGCAAACCGTTAATCTTTAATTACTTTTGAAGCACACCCGGAAATGCATAACCACATAAAGCGCATTGTACCATATTTGTCGGATGTGCTATAAATAATGAGAAGGGCCTTTAATAATTTGAAATTTTGCAAAATGCCAATATGCATGGACGCTTTTCAGCTGCATTTCTCTCTGCGTTTCGTGTCGATGGATTATCTTCTTGCCATAATTTCCACTAGATTGAGAATTGCTGTCCAGACTCATGATCTTCTGAATAGTTTATTAATATTGGATAAGCTAAGCCGGTTAGGATATACTGTATGTGACATAGTCGGCCCTAGCTGTGACTGGCTCTTCAAATCTAACGTGGATAATGTGGATTTGCCCTTCTTAACTTCTTGGATCAGTTAGTCAAATCAATTACTCCTTAACGATTATTCTGTCTGGAGCACATCTGCATGCAGTCGTTCATTTTTTTATAAGAACTTATACCAACTTCTTATGCACTTCCCACAAATTCAATTTGGCGACATTTTGCAGCATTGCTTAATTTCTAACGACCAGTTTCTTAATTAAATAGTTTAATTAAACTTTAATTTACTGACGTTGTTAGGTACTGTCTAAGACATAATATTCCGATATTTTTTCATATTCAATTTCCCTTCTGTAAGCAGAAACATGTAGGCCCATATATCCTTTAAGATTATTAATTGATAGTTATATGGAAAGGATGCTCAATGGTAAATCCAGAAAACAGTTGGTTTTTATTTGATTTGTTTTTTCATCCCTCATTGCATCCATATTAAATGTGTCCATGGAAGTTTTCCAACTGGGCCTGGGTCAATCGTTAAATTCTTCATCGTCGTATATTGATCAGAAGATGTCATCAATGTCAGAAGCGAATTAAAAAAGCTGGCATTTATGTGCAGCTGCATGCAGAATGACGTCTTCTGGTCAAATATATCTTTTTGCTGGACAATGGAGATAAGGTTTTCTTGGCAAATATTTTGGCATTCAACTGAAAGTGTACTACTAGCTGGTCACTCGCTTGGAAATCAAGATACTTTTTCGCTCGCCTAATAGCATGCAGGCGAAATTCCGAATGCCATAAAATTGGTCATTTTTGGCCATTGAGGTTAGTAACATTTAAACGAAATGTAGGGCAAATAGGAACATGGTGACTTTTTGATCGTCTCTTTTTTTTCTTTTTTTTTGTGGAATATATCGTCCTTACAGTCCTTCCCTATAAGAAATCAAATGCTCTCTAGAAACATTCTGACCCATTTACTCTTTGAAACCTAAAACTGATGACATTTGAAAGTTTGTGACGTTCAATTACAGAAAATTGTCCCAGTATACTTGGCAATGTATTTTGTTTCAAACAGCTAGGATTTGATTCGATCTACTTGGCAAATTATACTAAAAGTATTGAATTTGAGCTTTTAAATCTGCTCTTGCAAGGTGGGGGCGAGTTTATCTGGGATAACAGTTGTGTACATATGCCCATACATTTGAAATGCAGTAATCAAGACCATCGTATAAATCAAGATGAAGTAAAATAGCCAGAATAAGATATATGACAGAATTAGATCATGTCTTGTCATGTAAAAAAATCAAGGATTAATGAACGTCTGATCGATCTTTGATTTTGGCATTGCTTAAATAAAACAATGGTGGGTTTAATATTTTTTATATAATAAATTGTAATAGCATTTGGGAGTATGCATCGGACAACTATCGATCTACAACTTGTTCTAATTCTTAATTAATGGTGCTGAAAGCTTAATTTGGGGTTGATATTATCAACTGGACAATTGCATATGAAAAGTACATTCAAATAAATGTGACATCGTATACAAGGATGGTTTCTTGGCCCATTGTCAGAATAACTTTACTGTAGACCCAATATACTGTAAGCATTCTGGACTATTGTGTAGATCATGTTTGGAAACATACGGGAAGTGGAGCAACATTAGGGACACCATTATTTGGCAAAATTAGTCGGTTCCCTTATTACCCCCGTCGTTTCAGAAGAAATCTTCGAATATTATGCCTTCGGAATCGTCATAATTTCCGGTAAATACAGCATGGATTCCTGTATATATCTGACCCAAATGTCGTCATTTCTGTTGAAATTGCAACAGTAAATTTGAAGGCCAAGATGGTTCCCCTCTTTTTGATGTCCAACCGCAATGCCATTTCGTTGCCAAATAAAACGGCGCCATATAATAATTCATCAGAAGCATGTAGTGCCCACCATGGATCGAACCAGATATTTCCAATAGTTATTTGGACTGTTTTTGTCCTTGATACGTGTGAGTACATGGGGCCATTCTGTCACAATATCCCTTTGTATCAGTTGCCAATAGTGAATTAATTTTGTTCTACAACATTGAACAGTGCCTTCCTTTCTTGAACAAGAATTGTTATATTATACTGCAACAATTTTAAGTACTACGGCCATATTAATGTCACCATTCATGTTTATTTATTTTTTCTTGCAGAATCTCAAAAATCAAATCATGACAACAAACCTCTGGGTTGAGCAGGTAAGAAAAATTTAGTATTTCCCATCTTCAAAAAAAAGGAAGCATTTTGTGTACAATATGCAAATTGTTAACTTAAGTTAGTTTTTTTTTAAATGTTGATGTCAATTCAAGAGGTCTGGGAGTTTAGTGAAACTTTAACAAAAATATTCTTGTTTATACACAAGCCTGAAATCACTTGATCCATTTTGTAGCAAAAACCTTCCTTAGTAATATGCAATATCAATAAGACAAAATCTTTATTATGAATAGAACATTATAGAAATTCTAAATATTATCTTTCCTCTTGCAGTTTTGGCGTGATTACAAACTAAGTTGGGATCCGAAGGAATACGGGGGTGTTGAAATGCTTCATGTACCATCTGATCACATATGGAGACCAGACATTGTTTTATATAATAAGTAAGTAGAGCAAAGCGAATGTGTGTAATTTCGGTCTTCTTTAATTAATTTTCGATTAGACTGTAGCAACTCGGTCATTTTCTTCCAGATACCAATAACAAAGAAAATTTGGTTACAACAGCGATTGCACAATAGACGTGATGCAGCTCGTAATTTCGAATATTAATTATGATTTACGTCAATTGTGTAT
Source organism: Julus scanicus (assembly GCA_034698625.1). Lineage (NCBI taxonomy): Eukaryota > Metazoa > Arthropoda > Diplopoda > Julida > Julidae > Julus > Julus scanicus. Next base: position 12,910 of record JAQGBW010000347.1, on the reverse strand, counting down.
TCTAAGAATAGGTAATTTTTTCTGAATTGCACATACGTATATATCGCCTACAATGAAAAGAAACAATACTGTGGCGTGAATCAGCAGTACTTCACTTTTTTTTTATATTTTTCGTTATTTTTCGAGTTAATTTCGGTTAAGTGCATTTTGCACTAAAGTTTTAATAGTCTGCTTTGTCAGTGACGAGGCACTTAATGCTGTTAATTCTAAAGAAATACAATTAATGTGGTGCATTTTTAATCTTTTTTACTCTCTACAATCAAAATTGTGCATGAATTGCAGTCTAGTGAGTCAAAAATTATGTTAGCGAGACACCACCACTTGCTTCTAAATTGTTTAGAAGTTATTAAAAAGTCTATTATATTCTCTTTATAGCATGTACTTGTAGTAAAGTACAGAGAATATGACACGTTATTGTTCTTTAAACGAAATTGTGAGCTATACTGCTTATTAACTGAATGATATTTTTAAAAGCTTGGATATTGGGCCTGAATTGACAAGAATTTAAAGTCTTATCACTATTTTGATGTCAGTAAAATGACAAATTTCCAACACTATCGTCACTTAGAATATTGTCCAGTGCATTGGCAATATCGACTCATGGCTATTCTTGTGTAAAAGAAAATCAATGTTTGTCTGGTAAACAAAGCATTGTTTGCCTAATGGCGTTGCAGTCAATATTCAGTTTGATTGATTTTTGTATTTTGGCCCTACGTAGCACTTTTGGCCTCTTTGTTTTTAGTTCAGACTTTTTGCTTCCACCAAAATAAGGATTATGTTTTCAGGGCAAAAGGAAACTTGTAAGTGAAGTTAAGAAAATATATACGAGTCTTTATAAGAGTACGTGACAAAGAATTTAAAGGGAATATGATTAAGAAATAATCCCCCTTATCCATGCATACCTGCATATGATACTAAATTAAAAGAGTTAGGCGTATTCACGATAACTATCATGTTTGTGTTAATAATTGCTAAGATGCAATGTATGTTCTTAGTGTATTGATTTTACCACAAGGTTTTGGGAGTGAGGATGTATGTTTTAGGTTATGAGGTCCGAGGTTGTTATAATTAATGAAAAGCAATATCTTATCTGGAAGACACGAGAGCTGTTTAAACATGCGCCATATGTTTGGACCGTGGAAAATCATATTAAATAAGGACAAAACTGTGCAGTGCATTAATTTATAAAATTCTAATATCTGGCTACATGCATCCGAATTTTCAGCGCTTATTACCGACTTTTTTTCTTTCTTTTTATTTATGTTAAATTTCTAAGTGGAAAAAGATGGTAGGCGATATATGCAGAGTGACAGCTGACATTTCACTGAGGAACGCATCATATGGCATTTTCTCATCCTTTGTAAGGGCTTAAGTAGATTTTCCCATTATATAGTTTCATGTCAGAATCCATTTTTTTTCCCTTCCAAATTCTTTCTTACGATACAGGATGGAAATGGTAAAGATTCCATCCCCCTTTCCAGCATGGTCGACCTTTTATTCACGACCTGTCGTAAATGCCTTAACTGCACTAAATTGGAACTTATAAGACCCAGGGCCGAGCACCAACATGCTTTTTGCGCGAGAAAAACTGCTTAGTTTTATGTTTTATTTGTTGCATTCTTGCAGTGCGGATGGAAATTTCGAAGTGACTTTGACCACTAAGGCTATTATTCATTATGATGGACGGGTTGAGTGGAAACCTCCGGCCATCTACAAGAGCTCTTGTCAAATCGACGTCGAATATTTTCCTTTCGATGAACAGACTTGCGTCATGAAGTTTGGCTCGTGGACATACAGTGGCTTTCAGGTACATACCTCTTTTTTTTGGGAACCCTTCCAAGTAACTATACCCAAATAATACCATCTTGCAGAATCCTACATAATAGGAATGATACAAGTAAATATTGATAGACTTTCTCCTTTTATCCTCCTCATCCTTTATTAGTGGCAAGTTTTAATTAAGACTATTTGAGCAGATGGTTTTGATCGGATGTTCTGCTTAAATAGGAAAAACGCTTAATTCAGAAATAATAAATCTACATCTGCATCTATATATAAACATTTACAAATATTGTAAATAAGCACCTCATTTAAATAAAACATATATTTGAATATTTTATCTTCATCGCTTCATTTCCATCTTGAATTAAGTCTTTATTTATTTAGTTTTAAACGAATTGGATTAAACATAAAAAATGGACAATAGACGCAAAGCGGATAAAATGATTATATGCGTTAGATGGATAAATTATTCCACTTTATTTTATTTAAAAAGGTATTTTTGTTTGCATTTTATACTTGTGGGGCTTTCTTATGTAAATGTGTTGCTAATGAGCAATGAGTTTATTATCATTACAGAACACAATCTCTGCCTTTCATTTGTAGTTATTATTTGTACTACAATATATATAATTAAAAAGTAGTATACTGTAGACACATTGTTTACAAAGTTTTAAATTGTGTATATTACATGATTCCAAGAATACTTGGAGTCCCTAGGGTTTAGAATTTCTCTTAAATAAAGTTTTGGTTGATAGAATTTTGTGAACATCCTATTCACCTTCCCAGCTGTTTCTAAACCAACCATCATTGACAGTCTTGGTAATAGGTAAATGTAGAGTAACTATCATACGGATGGCTAGGTAGTAACTTTCCATATATCTCCACTTTTCTATTTGTGAAAAGTCATTCAACTCCAATGAAAAAAAGTAATATCGAATGGATATGTTCACTATTTAATGTACTGCTACTTAATGAAGGCAATCAATGCGAATGGGCAGCCTATAATCAGAGATCCATATATTAATTAGAGTAACTGTAATATTTGTGGCATGCTATTAATCAAATCTTTTTCGATATATTTTCATATCGCCACTCTTTGATGTTTGAAAGAGTCATTAAAATCTAATGAAAAGAAGTAATATCGAATGGCCAATGGTCAATCGAAAGCAATCAATGTTTACATAGGACTGGGAATGGGCAGCCTATAATCAGGGGCAGTAGTCTACGTTAATTACAGTAACTGTGTAATCAAGTAGTTGTAATATATTTTCATATCGCCACTCTTTGATGTTTGAAATAGTCATTAAAATCTAATGAAAAGCAGTACTATCAAATGGACATGATCTCTGAAAGCACTGCTCCTGTATATTTGCAATCAATGCTAGCATTGCGCTATGCATAAGAAGCCCATATATTTGGGGCAGCACTGTGTATTTTCAGAGTTTTAAGGGATCTGGTCTTTCCAATGGAGTAATTTATGTACCCTGATTTACTTTCCATCTGAAATAAACTCTTTATATTTATATCAGTTTTCAAGATAGATAAATTATTCCATTAAGTAAACTTGGATGCCACCCATTTTAGAGTTAGGGCAACACATTCGTTGAAGAGTTGATAAACCATAGACAGTTGTAAAAATATCGTTTCGGGGGATTCATTTGAAATGAATATTGTTTTTCATGCAAATTTGTTCTCTAAGTGCTCAATATGTAGAGCACTTTTTAACGTTACGTACATTTCGTTTTTTTCTTCTGTCATCAGCGAGACTTTCGGAATTAATTTCTTGACGAAAGCAAAAGCCGTACTCTATGTGTCTTTCAAAATGAAATTAAAAATATGGAAATGTGTCAGTTGCAAATTGAAATCTTGATTTTCGTATCAGATTCTATTTGGGAGATTGGCGTTAATTTGGAAATGCTCGAATTTGGCTGTGATTTTTAAAACTGAAGGAAATTCCTCCTTCGCTCCAAATTTATGAAAATTGACTTCTAATTTAGGGTTGCCAGTTGATCAAATTTGAGCGCGTTGCATTATGTCGTAAAACCTTTTAGACTTCTTCATATGAAATCATAAAAGTTTTATAGCGCCCCGCAGCTTTTATATTGCTTGATATGTTTGGAAACTTTAGACGGATCGCACTCTTTTAATGCAATTTTTTTTACCCGAAAAAGGCACTGATGTATACAGCTGTGAACGTGTCTCTCAAACTCGCCAAATGATGGATATACCGAAAACAAGTTCGAGCTACTTTTATATTTGATTAATCTGAAGCGAGGGCTTCTCATTGAAAATTTGCATGCTGTGACCCCATTTCATTGGCAAGAAGTTTAATAGAAAAATCTCAGTGACTCACATCGATTTCAATTGCATAATGAGTTAATGAATGCCAGAGGAGATACAAAATGTAAATTAGGGCAACAATAATTTGCAAAGAAAAATGTGTGCAGGGTGTCCCCTTCCTAATTTCTTGTGTGAATGATTTTTTTTAATTAAGCATATTCATGATTTACTGTGTAGTAAGTGAGGTATTTTCATTTATTTACCACCTACTACACTGCATTTAAATTCAGACAGTAGACTTCTGAGTTTAATTAAATTGAATTTAATTAAGAACAGTTGTCGATGTGTAAATATTTATCTTTGTTTCAAATCGTGACATTTGCCTCATTTCCAGCTAATTTGTGTTGAAAAATTCCAGAAATTTCATTTTACAATTAGAAACAACAGTTTCTGTGAAAGGGGAGTTGCGGTCTGGTGATTTCTAATCAAAGTTATTTCAAGTGAATAGCAATTAGTTGATTTCCAGCTTCATTAGTTAACGTGGATCTTTCTATTGTTCAGCTTCATGAATCTTCATTGAAGATTGTTAAGCCAGATAATTATACAAAAAATCATTTAAAGAAAAGTTAATAGCAACACTATTAAACGTACGAACAAAAAAAATCTATTATCATTACTGATTAAATTTAAGATGAATTTTGTTGCTTTGAAGCGTATATTCAGATGTCAAATGTTTTGATTAAAGATTTTAATAAGCTAACATGAAGTATTATTGTAGATTAACTTGTCACTATAAACTTCATGATTGTGATGCCCTGTGGAAATTGACCTAGGAAAAGTTGATGGATTAACTATTTTTTTTTTACAGTTCTTTACGTCAACTATGATTGGCTGTTAAGTTTGCTAAACACGGGATTTAATTTTCGGCAAATGTTGATCTCTCGTTTTGCCAAATTGTGAAGCACTTGAAGCTTTTAATTAAGCTTTGCCTTTACATTATGCTTTGGCAAATTAAAACAACTTCGTTATTTTTAATAAGACCAAATTAGCTGTCAATTTGATACCTTATGCAAACATTTGCTCGCTACTTTCCATAAAGCTACGATAAAAATGGCTAAGGTTGAGATGCATCATTGTGTTGAATAAAAATGCCCCTCAGAAACATGTTATAACTGCATCGAGCCACTCTCAAGGAGTTAAGGGCGCTTTAGTGTCTGCTAAGCAAATGTGACAGCCCAAACTGGGTGCTGTTTGTTTTATCTCTTAAACAGTAGGCGAGTGTTTTCAATGGAATCTATAGTACCAAAACACCAGGTGCTTTACGACAGATAAAACGTAAAAGCACCCTACTTGTTTTAAATTAAGTTAGGCATTGCCTTTAATTTGATTCTTTGCTCTTGTACAGTTGCAGGGGATGATTAAGTTAAATGTCCTCATTTAGAATGGCCAAATGGGAGAATACGTGGGAATGAGTGTTCTTTTTAGTTTTACGAACCAGAAAAACGAAGGGTTCAAAATTACGGGTATTCATTCTTCCACCTCTCTCTTTACACCCGACCTGGTCTGCTTTCTTAACCGTTGTTTTTTTTTTCCTTTTTTCCACTGTTGTTTCCAAACAAATGCTGGGGTAGCTCCTCTAAAAATTGGCCTTCCTCTCCATATTCTTCTATAACCCCACTATAATGAGTATGGGGTTATCCTTGTCACTGTTCAGGACCTCTTTGGCCTTAACTGTCTTTGGGCCTTTAAACTCTACCCAACTAACCAACCTTTTCCCGTCCAGTATATATTAATAAATATAGGATTTGATTCCCCTTTGATGTTTAGGCCCTCAATGACCTTAGGGGCCATTCAAAAATTATGTCCCACCTAGGGGGGTTGGTGGGTTGTTTGTTTTTGTAACAATTGCGACCAAGGGGTGGTGGTGGTTCGGTAATGTGACATCACACAATCAAAATTTATTTCAAACCGTGAAAAATATGAGGTAAATTTTTTTTTTATTTCTTTAACATTTGAAATTTTGAATAGCAGTCAGGAAAACAGATTTGGGTCCTGTAGTGACTCAAAGAATTATTAAAAAATAATTGAAGGGGGGGGGGGTGAGTAATCGACGGGTTGTGACATCGTTATGGATGGGGTGTAGTGAAATTTGTGACAATTGTGACAGAGGGGTGGGGGGGTTTAAAAAGTCGCAAAAAAGTGTGACATAATTTATGGATCACCCCTTAGTAGAGTTTCGACCCTTAAACTCTATAGACTGAAAATACACATCTGAACTTATATCTTCAATCCATTTGCAGGTGGACCTCCGTCACATGGAGGAGCTACCAGAAACACATGTAGTAGAGATCGGGGTGGACCTTAGTGAATTCTACCCTAGTGTGGAGTGGGATATTTTGAGTGTCCCAGCCCTACGCAACGAGAAGTACTACACGTGCTGCGACGAGCCCTACGTGGACATCACATTCAGCATCAGCATGCGTCGCAAGACACTGTTCTACACGGTGAACCTGATCATCCCTTGCATGTTCATCTCTTTCCTCACCGTGCTCGTGTTTTACCTGCCTTCGGACAGTGGCGAGAAGGTAACCCTCAGCATCTCCATCTTGCTCTCGCTCACTGTCTTCTTCCTGCTGCTGGCCGAGATCATTCCGCCCACCTCCATCGCCGTGCCCTTGCTGGGCAAGTATCTCCTCTTCACCATGATCCTCGTCACCCTCTCCATTTGCGTGACCGTCATCGTGCTCAACGTGCACTTCCGCTCTCCCACCACCCACACCATGTCACCCTGGGTGCGCCGAGTCTTCATCCACATCTTGCCGCGTCTACTGGTCATGCGCCGACCCCACCAGCAACCACAGAACAAACAGAAGGTGCTGGTGCGCACGTGCAATGGGGTGGAGCTGAGGGAGAGCTACCACGCCGCTGGGGGAGCCGCTGCCGCCTCCGCTGCTGCCGCCGATTCCCCCGCAAGACATTGCTGCATCCACGGCGACGGTTGTTCCCGCGTTCAGGGCTACGGTGGGAGCGGCTTCTCCCCCCACGACCTGCCCGCCGCCTTTGACAACCTGGGCCTGAGCGAGGGATGCAAGATCCATGGCGCCACCACCGCCGATGATGGCGGTGCCACAGCTGCCACCGCACCCTTGGACTCCGAGTCCTGCACGGCCTACTGTTGCCGCTCTGCCTTTGGACATCATTGTCCGGAAGTGTACCGTGCTGTCGAAGGGGTGCGCTTTATCACCGAGCACGTGAAAAGGGAACAGGACAGCTTGAGGGTGAGTGTGGGGAGCTTCTTGCAGGAGTGCTAATGTCGAGATTTGGGGTTTGTTCAAAGACAGTCATGGTGTATAGTGGGAATTTCGCCTAATAAAAACAAAGATGCCTTTGGGAAAAATAAGGCAAGGGCAGCTAGAATACTCAAAACCTGTAACCTGAAACCTGGAGTGTGAAAATTTGGCAAGTGTCATATGGATCAGGGGATGATCCTCTAAGTGATAGAGTAGTGATGTTACAGCTTGGCTCCTCCATTAGTTTCTAATTGCAATATTCAGTTCTAATTACAAATAGCAATCTAGTTACACCAGCGTTCCAAAATTAATTTAATATAGATTAAAAATCAAAGAGGTTGGCTCCGAATGATGGAGCCAAATCCTTTATAATTGGGAAAACTACAGGGAATCACTCAAAAAAAAATTCAAGTGTTTTGCTAAAATTGATACGTACTACGGTATTTTTTTTCCAAATCGTAGTAAAAGTAACATTTTACCAAATCCTATTAAATTCAATGTTATTATCAGATATTTTTTAATTTACTCACTAAAAAATTTTTTTTCAAGTTATAGGAAAAAGTCCAGATTTTCCTCGACTTAAAGAAATGATACTACTTGTTTGTGATAATGATAATTCAAAAATGTAATATTTAATGACTGGTAAAATTCCTACAAGTATTTTTAAAATGAAGAAACATACCATCAAATAAGAGCTGAAACTGCAAATTTGAGGGTATTGATCCATAAACGCCCTAACGTGTACATAGGTTTTGAAAATAAATTGTTATTTGGATTATAATTTTATAAATAGGCACCAGTAAATGTATTGGGCTAAACTGCTGCTATAAATGAGCTGAAATGCATGAGGTTACTAATGGTTTCATGTATAATATGTTTGTACTCATGTTTTCTGATTATTTTCCAGGTAAAAGAAGACTGGAAGTATGTGGCAATGGTGCTAGACCGTTTATTTCTATGGATTTTCACGCTGGCCTGTGTTGTAGGCACGTGTGGCATCATTCTCCAGGCCCCCACCCTCTATGACAAACGTACGCCAATTGACGGCAAATTTTCGGAAATTGTAACATCTATACCAAAACCAGATCGACGCCTTTGACGTTGAACAGGAACGGCCATCTCGGGTAATAATTCTGCTAATCGGTAGTGCCTGGCCTGTTTGTTCATCATTCCTCGCCTCCTCGTCCACTGGAACTCCCCCTGGAGATCCAAATAGGAGGATTCGAGGGAACTTCCCTTTGGAAGATCTTTGTAGAAACGTGGAAAAAAACACGAGTAGGGAATGAATCCTTCGTAACCAATAAGATAAACGAACTTCGGTGACGTCTTCGTCTCCGTCCAATGGTGTTTTAGGATACGACGATAAGATTACCTCCGACAAACGGAATTTGAAGTGGTTCCCTGGGCCAGAATAATTTTTCAGCCCTTCACTGCCATCTTCGAAACTTCATTATCGATGATTGTCACGAATTGATGGAACTCGCTTTTTTTTTCTTCAAAAATTATGAGGCGAAACCGATGATGGATAAGGAAGAAATGCGTTTGAAAGTGAGGAACCTAACTAAAGTATTGTATAAAGATGATTCAAAAAGTGCTCGTGTACAGGGCCAAAATGTTCGTAAGAGTTGTGTTTATGCAGTTTCCCATCATTCCATTATGAAACTGCAGGGCATACTTATAGTATGTAGTTTTATCTTCAGAAATTCTGGAAAACGCAGTTTTCTTGAAATTGTAAACATCAACTTGGCATAATTAATCATTACGAATAGCCTTGTTACAATTTTGGTATATACCACTGCATTATCTTTAAACCTTTGGTTGTTTACATTTATCCAAGGTAGGAATAAAAATTGAGCGATATGCTTTTAGAAATCTTGCTTTCAAAATTTGACAATTGAATAGTTTATCTTTCAATAAATTCTAACTTGGACAGAGAAAAACCATATAACAGACATTCAAAAAAAGTATAGAAAATAGTCTACATCTTCTTGGTTATCATAGGACATGTGTTAATTAAACTCTATTGATTGTTGGTTTAAACCGAACTTGTTTTAAAACTTTTGTTTCATATCTACATCGTGCTAAAAAGAAACCATATTTTCGATCATTTCCGTCCCATGATGTTAAAGAACATTCTTTCGTACAAGACTACCAACACTAATGAACTAATTAAGCACCTTGTAAACAAGTGTGTTGTATTACACACATTGTTATAGCCAAACGAAAAAATCGGTACATAGAAACAGGAGGATTTCCCTCATTGCCAAAGGTTGATGAAGGACTGCGGTCAGTTCCTCAAGGGTCCTCTGGGAGCACTTTTTGAACCATCCTCGACCGTAACATTTTATCGTTTGGTGGCTTTCCAGGACGTCAAAAGTTTCCTTGTTATGTCAATAAGAATCATTGATTCGTCGGTTATTGCTTGGCGGCTGCATCGATGTGGTGATTAATGGAAAGAGAAGATGAGTTACTGTTTTGACATTTTTTTTTCCTTGGCAGGAAAGAAAATCGAGTGAAATTCGCAGCGAAAACTTATTGCTTAACCACGCGTCTACAGAATCGATTTTTACTACAATGAAAGTTTTATAGATCTATAATATATGTTAGGCGAAATACTTTTAGTCAAATCCCCGCACGGTCTAGATGTCTAATAGAGGCCAAATTGTGGCAACAGTGAAATGCGTATAGGCCTGCTAGATTGTACAAAATCAAATTTTAGATGATATTTGTTTCATTATTGTTCAAATGGTTGAAACTTGTTTATTTTGTTTACGGTTGGGAACCATCGGATGCAATGTTGGATTTTGAAGGAGTCTAATAATGCCTTATATAATTGTACTAACTGGTTGCATATAGGACATGATGAGGCCCAATTGCCTACAGAAAAATCGTCTACTGCATATTGTTTTGCATATGACCCCAAAAACTATATATGTGGAGAAAGTTGAGCGCCATACTTAGACCCATTGTCACATTGTCCCACCAACTTGTTTTTTATTCAAAATTCGGTGCAACCAGTTATTGCATGAAAACGTGAAAAGATCACCTCTGATTTAGATTTTGTTACATTTTTCTGATGTATAGATTCATCGAAATTTGTTTTTAAATTCATACCATTTCACATTATACGAAGTGATGATATAACCATGGCGTTCAAATGCATTAGATTATCATTATGTGAAATTAAGAAATTTGTTGATAAAAAGTAGCTCAGTCAAATAGTTTTAACCCTTTAGATTAGCTATCTGCTATCAGCAGGATGAAAGAGCATCTTTGCATAGTTCCAAAATAGCTTTCTGCTAGTTTATAAATGTAAATCACTGCAAAATGCATAATTTTCGGGTATTAACAATTGCAAATGAGCGCCTTTGTTGTGGACCCTAGCGAACTTGCCAACATTGTTATTTTCATTGGAAAACGCGAACATTTTTAGCATCTTACCGCGCTTTCATATTGATTTTGTCTGTTACACCCTTTTTCACTTATGAATTCATATTTTGGCATTAAATATGGAGTAGTTCAGCATAAATTATATGCGTACACTCAAACCTCTTTGTACACTTAAACATCCAAGCAGAAATTATTTTTTCGTGTCATATAATGGCAATAATAGTGGAAAATTTCAATAATAAAACATTTACATTTTCATGTCATGATGAAAACAGCATAACTACATGTATAATTATTTTAATAACTTGAATAATTTGTTCCTAATGAAGACATATGTAAACCATGATTATATAATACATAATCCATCACGATTTCGTATATTCTATGATCTTTAGAAATTGTTTATTCAAAATCTTATTTATAAAAACAAGATATTTACACAAAAGGAGAGAAAATAGTGTTTGCAGCACTATTGGTTCCTGTATATTAATTTTGAGTTTTGGAGTTTCAAAAAATGAGGTTTGACTGTAAGCTACATAAATTTCAGAATAATTGTAATAGTATTACTTTATAGCAATATTTCGAGCCTTGACTTTGTTATCAATTTATTTCTGCATACTGAATCCACTACTTTTTTAACTATTTAAATCAGCATTGAAATACTGTGTAATTAAGTTGAATTTTAATTTCGATTCGTCTATCAGCACCCAAATAATCTTAGCATATGTGACACAACTTTCAGTTCTTGAGTCAGTCGTAAAATATAATTTAAGCCTGTTAAACATTTCCCAGAAGAACTGCAAGCATAAGCATAGCATCATTTGCAATTGATTGGAGAATAATATGCATGCAGTTAATTTTTTTGTTGCAGATTTTAGGCGTTTCCATGAATAATTTGGTGTATTTTTTTTAGGTGTATACATACCAAATGAAAGTCAATATAACACATAATCGTTAATTACGAACTGCAGTAGCAAACATGAGTCGAGCTCAACCCTTTGATAACGATATCTGAAGATGAATTGGAAACTAAATAGAATTGTGTTTGTAATATATAAATTTAATCTGCTATGGAGTTCATGTGACATTCATCAATGAGGATATTACATATAATTTTATACATGTTATAATAATACTGGAAAAAAGTGTATAATTTATTCGCCGTACCTGGCGACGGTTCGATACATTAACAGGTAATTAAATTCGTTCTATGGGCAGCTTTTTTAATAAAAAAAATTGTTTATAATCATCGTTATTAGATTAAATTTGACATTATTCTTTAGATGAACCTAAATGCAGCCGGAGAGCATTAGGCAGCTTACATTAGTGTGTTCATGTAGAACGGTTGCTGATAACGATAAGGTGAGCACTATTCTATTTTGCAATTACAATGTATTTTGCATAAAACGAATTGTGGAAATGCCTCAGTTGAGAAAATAAAATAGGACTGTCAAAGATTTTTGACATAAAATGATATTATCAATTATTTTTGCAGTAGTCCATAGTTTACTCTTGGAAATTTCTTAGGAACAAAAATTCACTGGATTGAAGCAAGATCACATGGAAAAATGAAATTTAAAAAATCTGAATTTGCATGGTATGTATTCTTTAATTTCTCATAATATTTCTTGTAAAATCTGATAACGAATGAGTCGGTAATTGTATATATATATTTGTACAGACTACAGCATGTTCACATTTGCCTCATGGTTCATTCATCGGTTTATTCATTTTCGATTCTTTTTCCAGACTTTTGCTGTTTATCAAGTTTTAATCCTGGGCATACTGGTGAACAGACAAAAAAGCTTAGATTTTCGACTTTTCTTAAGGAATCAGGTAGAGGAAAATTGTAAGTTAAACATTGATTACTTATTTTTACATTCATCCAGTCATAGGTCATAAGTCGACAACTGGTTTTTTAGTAACAAAAAATAGGCGTTTTACATAAACATTCACAAATTGATAAATTAGCAAAATTTATCATGTGGTATTGGGAATTTAATAGTGTATTTTCGAACAAGTTTCATATACAAGTTTTACAGTTAAACTGTTTCAAACACAAATTATTTCAAAATTACAGAAAACAAAACATTTTGTTGGAAAGGACACCCTGCCCCAACACCAGGTGACCCCACATACTGGGAGCCACGAAGAATCCATTGTCCTCT